>VMDO01015596.1:19976-50836 GCA_007922755.1 Pedetes capensis
CTATTGTCAGTGCTTCTCTGCTGTTCATAGGGTTTTCAATGGCAGATTGACTTTTGGGAGGGGGTTGCCAGGTCCTTCTCCCAAGCCTACAGCTTCTGGTGTTCCCAGGCGGTCTCCCATCCAGGTACTAACCAGGCCCGACCCTGCTTAGCTTCTGAGATCTGACGGGATCGGATGCCACAGGGCTATGGCTGCAGGCGATAGCCTGTTAGTTACCTCTTAATTTAATAGTTTTCTTGTATATTATTGCTTGATTAAATTCTCAGAGTTTTATCATGGGTTACTACATTTAGTTTGCAATTTCTCAAGACCCTCAGGGTTTAATCCATTTAAGTGCCATTCCCTGTCCCCTGTTCATGTTTTCTGCCATTCTCAATTTAGAATTTTTTTTTCTGAGGATATAGGCCACAATCCATCTTCCCATGTAATTGTCAAAGCATGCAAATAAGTAGCCTTATATGTATTTTTACGAAGGGCGGCCAGATAATTTTGATCTAATTAGCTCTGTATGTGCCAGTCTGCACCTTAATTTTGTGAAAAGAAACTAAGAGACAAGGAAACATGCTAATATTGGATATTAATTTTATAAAGTATCATCTAGGGCAGAAACTCAGGTAATGAAAAACTCAATAAAATAGTTTTCTGCTGTTCTTTTTTCTATTGCCTAGAGGAAATTAACATTTTAACCAATTAGACTTAATGCTTTTTAATGTCAAGGAAAGTAGTGCTGTACATTAATTTAATATAAATGTAGAATAAATTCTATGTCTGTCACTATGCTGGGCACTAGGAATGTAATTGTGAAAAAGCCTTTATCATGATGAAAGGCCTTACAGACTTGGAGATATAAATAGGTAAACAGGAAATTAGTGACCAAAATGCAAGTTCTGGGATGAAGAATATACAGGTAGTTATGAAATCACAAAAGAGACATACTCACCTGAGTTAGGACTCAGAGGTGCAAGAGAGAGAGAGAGTTCTCTCATTTGAACCCATAGTGATGCTGTAATCTGAAGTATGATTATGAATTAGTCCTCTAATGAGTAGGAAGTATAGAACAGAAATAATAGTTCAGGCTATGGATGGTACATGCAGAGGACTGGAGGCAAGAAAGTACGTGGAAACTTCTGGGACCTGAAAATCATTATTCTAATTGCAAAACAACTGAATGGATAGAGATATGTGTGTAGATGTGGATTTGGGACACAGAGAGGACTAGTGATATTTGACACTGAAAAATAAGTATGGTCAGAGCATACTGATAATTTTCAACTTTATCCTCCAGTAAATAGAAAGTTATTTGAATGTTTTAAGCACAGGAAAAAATGTATCAGATTTTCTTTTTAATAAACAGTCAGATTTCAGAAGGCAAATGAATTGGACAGAGGCAATGCCAGTAGACAGGTAGAAGAATTACTCACTAATCTAATTAAGAAACAACAGTGACTTGAACTAGGGTCATGACATTAGGATTGGAGAAAAGTGAGCTGATTCTAAGGTAATGACATTAGGATTGGAGCAATGTGGGTGATCCTACATATATCCCAAATCTAAATTTTGACAGGCCTTGGGGCTCAATGAATCAATAAGGTACAAGGTGGAATTTGAGTCATGTAAAGATTCTGAAATTCCCTGTTAGAAAAGATGAGCTGAGTGCAATGACACACACCTGTAATCCCAGTGACTTGGGAGGCAGAAGAAAGATTGCAAGTTTGAGGCCAGAGGCAGTCTGCATAAGTTAGGGAGGCTTTGTCTCAAGATAAAAATTAAAAAGGGGCTAAAGGTGCAGGTCAGCAGTAGGGCACTTACAAAGTATGTGTGAGGCCCTGAGTTCAGCCTGCCAGTACTGAAAAAGGAAAGGAAAGGAAAAGAAAAGAAAAAGTAAGTAAGCAAGTAAGTTTTATATAGTGCTTGTGATTTTTCTTAATTTATGAAAGTACATAATGTGATTATTACTTAATCAGAATGGTCAACTAACCTGTAGTGTCTGTTCCTTAAATAGTGTAACTGAGAGTGCATTGTGTATGCATGAGCTGAGTAGTAATATATGCAACTAATGGAGATTCATGAAGTGAAATTGTTGTGAATGATCAAGTGCAAATGAATTAACTAAAAATCTATCTACATTCTATTAACAATGTTTGATTAATATTTATCATGGGAGAAAGAGGTAAGAAGAAAAATATTAACTAATTAAAAATTAAATATTTATTTCCAGTCAATGGAATAAAATCCATGATTTCATGAAGATATAACTTAAAGAATATGCAAAATGTCTGGTAACTGCTCAATAGGTATGGCATTAAAGTAAACCTGATTAACATCTGGATAGATTCATGTGCTATTGAAGCTTTGAAAATAGAATCAGCTAAAATCAGCACTTTTCAAGCTTTAAGATGCACACTTTGAGTATCAACTACCTAAAGGATGTGCTACTCTAAATCTCTCTTATCCACAACCATGTATTATCAACATTTTTTTCCTGTTCACTTTATTTTAGACTTTTAAGTTCACAGTCAGATGAGAATACCTATTCTGTTTTACACTTGACATCCACTGCACATCTCTGGGCTCATTTAAAAGAGTAGGAAAATAATTTTGGAAGTTAAAGGCTATTTTCATGCCATTCATTTTTAGCTTTTTCCATGTTTAGGCATTTATACCTATGCAAGAATAATCATTGTTCACACAATTGTAGTTTGAAGAAGATAATAAGCAACACTCGTGTCCAGGATAATAATGAAATTATCAATTACTTTCTTTGTTCACTCCCTAACAGCATCATTTTGTAGATGGAACTATAGTTCCCATACAACATTCAGAAACTAAAGAAAGTAAAATTCATGCATCCTTCAATTGATCTTGATCATTTCTACACAATTCACCAATCAAGGAAGCGATTAAAAAAATCTGGCTCACAATTTGCTAGCCTTTTTAGAATTTCTGATTTTCAAATTTGAATTGCTGCTATCTTTTCAGTTGTAAAAAATGAAAAAAATTTAATAATAATGCCTCTGGTCTGTGTCATATTGTAGGGTATTATATGATTTAGGAAGATGAATTTATACTGAAGATTTTATATATGCATTCAGGGAAAGAAAAAGGGTTTGTTCCTCAAGTGTTATTTGTGCATACAGTTATCCTTTAAAACCCCTTTAGGAGTGAATAAAAGTTCCAAATAGTAGGATTGATCATAAAATTAATTATTTCTATGAGACTTAAATGTTTTAAAGTCATCAGCATGAAGTTTCCTGTATTAGACACTGTCATCCTTTAAGCTCTGTGTCATAAAATTTAGTACAGTTAGGGATAGCTCCCTCTCTCACCATGCACTTACTCTGATCCCTATATTTATGAGCAAAAAATTTTCCTAACCCTGTATTTTCTAGTCAAGACACCAAGGAAAGATTTGATCACCCACATTGCTTCCAAGACTCAGCCAGAGCTGGATTTTCATTTTTCCAACTTCTGACCAGTACTAGATCCTTGGCTACAACATTGAATTTAGCATTAGGGTAGACTATGTGTAGTGTGCCCATTATGCAAAGCTGAACTGTGTAAGCAATACTGGCAAACTCTTAATGAGAGAGGGTGTATATCCCTTTATAAATCCCAAACTTGGTAGAATTTGTGTTATTGTGGTAGGGTGCTCACATAATAAATCTTTCAAACTCAAAGGCTTCTCAAAATGACAAGAGAAGCACTATTAACAATTATGCTAGAACTACATCCAGGAACCAGACAATCCTAGGCAAACTGGGGCATTTCAGCATCTTAGTCTGAATTGATATTCATTCATCACCTCTTATCTCATTTGGGACACCAAAGAATAAGTTCTCTTCTCTTTTCTTTAATTAAATACATAAGACAATAAGGGTCGTAATAGATGGTATCTTCATGTAGGTGTAAAGGCAGATTTATTGTGATTATGTCTTATAATTTCCTTCAATTCAAACAAGTTGATCATTTAGGCAATCTTCCATGAATTTTGTATATTTGTGCTTTGGATAAAAACTCAAGCATTAGAAAATGTCAGATTATTATTATGAAAAGTGTTCAGAGTATATGTATACTGTATTGCCAGCTTGGGATATCTACTTAGTCTTTAAAAGTCAGTTAAAAGAGAAAAAAAAATTGATGTCTTCTGTAAATTAAAATTCCCAACCAAGACTTCTGATGGGGTGGAGACCACTTCACCTTCATGAGCTGGTGGCTGTTATTTACACAGCAACATTGTCTAACTTAGCCAATAGTTTTAAATGAGCACAGAGAATAAATGATTGTATTAGGCTCACAGTTCCAAACCACACAGTATGATCATGATGATTGTAGCCCAGGCAATTTTAAAATGGGAATTACCTATCTCTCTTAGATTCATGATGAATACTTATATAAATAAAATAAAATATATTACATGGTTGGTCTCTGGAGAATTTGACGGTGTAACTCAATGACATCCTCAAGGATATTAATTTCAGGTTTGATTAGTTGACACCAGGAAATTCTTTCTGCTAAATATATATATATATATATATATATATATATATATATATATATATATATAATTTTTGTGATTGTTAGGTACCGTAGAGTGGAGTCCAATCACAGTGACCCTATGTACAACAGAATGAAATACTCCCAGACATTTTCCCATGCAGTGCTTCTCTGCTATTCATAGGATTTTCACTGGCTGATTTGTTTTCAGGATTGGCATGCCCTTCTCACATATTATTTTAGAGGAGACCAAATATTTCTTTTCAACATTGCGGGAATATCTACTTTCACTATGCCCAAGTGGCTTAAAAGTACTAAGAAATAAATTAAAAAGAAGAGAGGGCTGATTAATAACTGCCTTCCCTTTCCTAAAATTATTAGCTGATCTGTCAGAGCATAGTTTCTGAGAGTTGTTTTTCTTAAGACCACATTAAGATTCACCCAAAACAAAGGAGTCCATCTAGATTAGCAGTCAGCTCTTTGTTTACTTGTATTATCTCCACAACAAAAGCTGTTACTTGGTTGATTCACTTACACAGTTTTTCTAGGAAAGAAAGGAAACCAGTAAACCTGGTTAAAGAAAATGAATAATTATTTGAAATAACCAGGAAACAGAGTGCGTAATAAATAATGCAGGAATTCCACATACAAAGAGTCTCCTTATTTAATAGCTCCATTAATTAAAAATGTCTAGTTTCTATGAATTCCAGAAACCAATGACTTAATATTGCTGTCACTCTGCAAATAGAAACTTATTTTTATAGGATAAATATTGCATTTGAATTTGAGAAATAATATTTGATTTTTCTTTTCATTTCAAGGAATGTTTACTGCTATAAATTCTCGGTCCTATTTATCCCTGCATCATATAAAACTTTGGTGTTTATGTGGATGTGTGGTTAGGAGAATAAGAGGGGATGTGACATTGAATTTAATGGAATGTTCTCTGAAAATTAGAATTCAGAGACTTATGAAAAATATACTATGGAGAAAAACAGTGGGTTGTTAACCAATGATAGATGTGAAATTAACTTAGAGGATGGAGAGCATCGTTTTTAAAAACTAAAGTGAAAAACACACATTGTACATGTAGTACCAATACTTACCATGTAAGGCCAATAAATACAAGTGACATTTTTCAGCTTATATACATAGGTATAGGGAAGTTGGGTTTTAAGGCCAATTGTATTCCTTTCTGTCAGATACATTAAGATATATTTGAATGGTTTGGAGGTATAGCTCAGTGGCACAGTGTGTACCTACCATGTGCAAGGACCTAGGTTAAATCCCCATCACAATAATTTTGAGTCCCTTGATTCAGAGAAATACATATTATGGTGATTATAGAGATGAAGAGGGTGATGAGGTCCTTTCCCTCAACACTTGATTTTTATTCAGGTGGTTCAGATAACCACCAAAGTGACTTCTGTCAACAGAATTGCAAGTGCAAGTGCAAATATAGGGTAAAATTCTCATAAGACATCATAGAAAGAGGAAGATGCCACACTAGAGAAATAAAAAGTAAGACGTCTGAGTATGTGGCACTATAAATTATTGAATGTTGATGGCAAATTGATTATTGATTGATTTAGTTTCATTTCACAAAGATTTTATGCAGATACTTCTTGGAACTTACATGTTATGTTTGTTTCCTAGGGCTCTAAACAAAGTACCACAAGTTGGGAGGCTTAAGAGAATATGAATGACTTGGATTTAGCTCAGTTGGTAGATCACTGCTCTGCAGTCCCTGAGGTCTCAAGTTCAATTCCTAGCACCACATAAATGGGAGAAGGACGTGGCAATCCACTCCCGAGGCAATCCTGAAACAATCAGCCATTGAAAACCCCATAAGGGTTGCTATGAGTCAGACATGATTTGACAGCACCTAACAAGAACAACAAGAGAATATGAATTAATTATCTCACAGTTCTGAAATCTAGAAGTCCAAAATAAAGTTTTAGGCAAGATGAATCTCCCCATGAAAGCTGCAATGGAGAATCAATCCTCTTCTAGCTTCTGATATTCACTGGCAAACCTTAAAATTCCTTGGCTTGTGAATGCATTACTTGAATCTCAGTTGCCATCTTCATATGACCATTGTCCCTCTGTGTGGTTCTGTCTTCATGTGACATTCTTTTCTCTGATAAGGACTTGAGTTACATTGGACTAAGGGCCTATGCTACACCAATATGACCTCATCTTAACTAATTATATCAGCAATGACTTATTTCCAAAAAGGCTATATTTTGGGATACCAGAGGCTGGGATTTCAATATATTCTTAGGAGGACATGCTACTGGCCTTTAGGGCAAAGCCCCTAAAGGGCTTTGGAACTAGGCTAGGCCACCCATCCCCAATATGCCAATTAAAGAGATGAGTATTGATGAAAAGAAGAGAAAAGAGATTTAATCAATGTGCAAATTGGAGAGAAGAACAGGTAAAGGAGTCCAGTGACCTCAAGCCTATCTTCAGGGAACTCACAAGAGCTTTAGGTTTAAGGGGAGAAAGCATAGGGGTGGGAGTAAGGAGTATGCATAAAAATAGTCCTGATTACATTACAATCTCAGTTCTGGTTTGCAGGGTGGTCCCAATGATAGACAGATTAGCTTAGGCATTAGCAGGCAACATGGAGGAAAAGGGTATTGAAAACAGCTCCTCCCTTTCTGCCCTAATGAAAAAGCCACATGCATCTCTGAGGACATTGGGCGCACATTTTCAAATGGGTCCTACCCCCATCCAAGCCATTGGGCCATTTACAAAACAAAGACCCTAGGCCCATATCACACTAGGTGCCCAGGGCTGGTGTCACAATGGGTATTCTCTAGTTTGAATAAAATAAGGAGAAATATGTGCCAGAACTCTCTTTTTCCTTCTTTTTCTTTCCTCACCACTTGCTCTCTGGTCTTCTCTTCTTTCTCTAGTAATCATGTGCATGCCTCTCCCTTCTCTGGGGCCCACCATCTTCTCTATCTAAGGTACTTTTCCCTTTAGAAGTTTGTTTAACTCTGTTCCCTCTTTCTTCACCTTTCTCTGGGAAATAGGAATACCCTTATGCAGAGTTGCTCAAGGAACCCAGTTTATTTTAAGTTCATTTATAGATTTACCTAAACTTCTCTAAGTGCCTCAGTCTTTCTAGTTATTTCTTAATGGTGTACTATCTTCAATAAACCTATACTCTCTATTATAACTTCTGTGTCAAGTATAAATTCTTGTATACACCAATACAAGGACCAGGGTTTTGCTGCCAGATTATCAAACCCATGCTATAGACCTGCCTTTATGCTTCCTGCAACTCTCCAATAATGTCAGGAAGTTATTAATCACTTTCATCTCTGGAGAGGTATTTGGGGTCCCTCATCAAAAAGAGATGATTATTTATTAATGTTCTCCAGATCCAAATTGGCTGCGGGTTTGGGACTGGAGTCCCAGATATGCTGCTTGGGATAAGAAGTCAATGCTTTTTAACAAAAGCAATGTGTAAATGCCTATTACAGACACAATTCAACCCAAACACATGTGAATAGTAATGATGTTGGGTCACTAGCCATTATTTGCTTTCCTTCAAATTTTCCTAGGAAATCCCAAATATTAGAACGTAAGATAATTGCTTTCATTTATTCTCCCCAAATTAATGATTTTTAATGAACTTATCTGCCACTCAAAGATTTAAATTGTTGTTCTTAATATTGTCAAATTACCTGTGATCTCACAAAAGGCATTCTAACCATGCTTCATTTGAATATAGATGTCAACCTAAGAAGAGAAGCTATGACTTACTCTGTAGTTGTGCTCCTCAAAGCATTGTCCAGGGCTGAACGGTAAGATAGATTCCTCTGAAAGCAACTCCCCCTGATAGGACATGAAATCTCCCTGATAGAACATTAGATTTATTGGTTTTCTGTGAGGTCCATATTCTCTTTTCATCAGATGATAGGAACAAGTAGTAATAGTTATTCCATAGGATTTTTATTTTACCTAAGCAGACCCAACCCTATAGCACCTAACAACAACAACAATAACAACAACAACAAGTGGGTTATGGTATCCTAGACTTGAGGTAAGTGGCACACATTTCTAGATTGGTTTTGAGTCTGAGCCATGTTCTCTAATCTATCTTATCAGATATTTGCATTGGGATACCAGGCCTTTCCTCATATTAATAAAGCCCAGTTATCTAGCATTTTTAATGCATCCTTTTAGTCATGTAAATGGAAGAAAGAGATTTTGATGAATGACAGAGAGAGAACACATACAACCACCAAGAATAAAATGGAAATGAACTCGGCTTTGTAGGTCTTACAGATCAGAATTTTAATTATTATGAACCCATTACTTCAGAAATTCTATGTATTTCCAATTTTTCAATTGAAAAAGAGTAGAGGCAATGCCACACTAATGCCAATGAGCACACTACACACCCAGACTTTGTTTCCTAAACATCATTTTTAACTAAATGGAACCAGGTATCATTGAAGAAATGGTTGCTCGTAGGGATGAAATAAGAAAAGTACAGTCAGCCTAAAACATTTTTCCATGTCAAAAACAAATGGCTTAAAAAGTAATAAGATTAAGTCAAAAGGACCCAGGAATCAGATTTAAGGTGCCTCTACTCACCAAACTGGAGACAAACTTGAGCACTAAAATGATTAATAATCATAATTGGACATAATGCATTAATTTACAAAGAACTCCTGAGTCCATACTTATAGTAATACATTACAAAATCACAGGAAGATGGGAGGGCAACATAAAAATTGAGAGGGAAAGGCAGAGAAAGGGAAAGTTCTTTGTAGCATAATTCTAAATAATGTATCTAAAAGAAATTAGAAAATTAGAAAAATCACAATTTTTAGCCCTGTAACTGGTTCACAGTAAGAATTACAAATGGATATTAAAACAATTGGCTAAAATGTGGGTTAGGGAACAAGATACTTTCATAGTCTTAAAAACATCTTCTCACATATTTCTGTAAGATACTGTAAGGAAGTTACTAAGTGGAATAAAGTTTCTATACTATCCTTCTTCCTCTGTCTACTGCCAGATCCTGCATTACTTTCATTTTTAGCCATATGATCAAAGCTAATATTACCAGCAATGGGACAAAATGACATCTCATACTTACAGATGTGATGTGCTAAGAAGGAATATTACTCATGTAGAATGTGTCCCCAAAAGTCATTGCCTAGATCTTGTTGTTGTTGTTAGGTGCCGTCGAGTCGAGTCCGACTCATAGCGAGCCTCATGGGGTTTTAAATGGCAGACTGTTTTCAGGATTGCCTTGGGAGTGGGTTGCCACGTCCTTCTCCTATTTTTGCAGTGCTGGGAATCAAACTCGGGACCTCAGAGACTGCAGAGCAGCTCTCTACCAACTGAGCTAAATCCCAGCCCCTGCCTAGATCTAATCACCAGTAAACCATCAAACAAGTACAAACTGAGGGACTTAATACAAAGCAACTGGCCTTTATTCTTCAAAAATATCTAATTTAATTTTAAAATATCTTGAAAACCGATCTAGATTTAAGAAGACTCAAGAGACATGACTACTCATGCAATCCTGGGTTAGGTTTTCAATCAAAAAGAGAAAACTTGTTACAAAAGCTATTATTGGCACAAGTGAAACTCTTAATGTGGTCCTGAGATTAGAAAATAGTGTCGCATCCATGCTAAATTTCAATTTGACTAATGTATTGTACTTCTGTAGAGAATTTCCTTATTTTCAGGAGTGAAGAGCTACAACATCTATAACATTCTCTCAAATGTTTCCGGTGTGTGTGTGTGTGTGTGTGTGTGTGTACATTTTTCTGGAACTTTAATTTTTTTGATAAGAAGCTTTTAAAGAAGCTTAGGATATGGGCAATTTTAGATTAAAATTTGTGTCCCCTTTTTCTTCCCTTAGGTTTTTCTTCTTTGCACTGTCAAACCTTTCATTGTTTTTCATCATTAACCTCTCACCCTGAATATGTGTGGCTGAAATAACCTAGCACTTGTTTGGTTTTCAGAGTGACAAGTTAAGGAAGACTGCAGGTATCAAAGCTCAAGTAATGAGAAAACCATCAAGCTCAAAAGAAGAGAGTCATGCAACAGACTGGTCACAAAGATAAATAAAAAAGAGGAACCAAGCAGATCCTTTAAGCCCAAGCCCAAGAACAGAGGGCTCCCTTTGAAGGGAAAGGACATAGTTTCCTGATGTTCTTTGATAATACAAGTTTTCTGTTTGCAGCTTGAGCTGAGTATAATCCCAGGTCTCCAACATGAGTACTACAGATGAATTCTTCTGCATAAGGCAAGGGTGAAGAAGCTTGAATGGACTTTCACTGGCCAAATGTCTCTTCCCTGACACCATCTCTACACCTCTTTCTTGTACATTTCACTTCTATCGTAAAAAATCTCCTTGAGGAGCCTATGAGATCTTGTAGCTCTTGTGTTTAGTGCAGAAAATGTATTTGAGTCCTTCTTGCCTACTGCCTTCCCTGGCCAGGCTATGGTCATTTGGGGAGACACAGCACCAGAGGAAGTCATCTTCCAGAGAAAGAAACAAATAAGCAAATGCTATTTCAGCACCAGGCTGAGTTGGCTAGACATAATCAACATTCCCTATCTGCTGTGAGCCTGTCTTCTCAGTATGGTCTACACCCACAAACTCTGTCTCCTTCTTGGTAACAACTGACCAGGCCTCCATCATTTATCCTTTTCAGATGAAGCTTTCAGGTCTTGTTTCCTAAGGATGGTCCTCATCTTTACCAAGAGCTCAGTCTTTCCAGGATCTATCCTGGTAGCTTTCAAGAAATCACATTTGGTAAGAAATTTTAAAAATTAATTGGCATTTTATTTAATTATATAGTGTGGATGAATGAAGGAATAGTAGGTACTACTATAAGCCACTTCTGAACAGAACTCAGCTTTAAATTTTAAGCACTTGGTCAAGGGCAGTGGCGCACACCTGTAATCCCAGCTGCTTAGGAGGCAGAGGCAGGAGGATTGCAAGTTCAAGACCAGAGGCAGTCTGCATAATTTAGCAGGACACTGTCTCAGAAAAAGTAAAAAAAAGATGGGTTGAGGGTGCAGCTCAGTGGTACAGCATTTGCAAAGCATGCAAGCACGAGGCCCTGGGTTCAACCCCCAGTACTGCAAATAAATAAATACATAAATAAACTTTAAGCACTTCATTAGCATAAACTGAATTTCTACAGAATACTATATAAGAACTATAAAAAAGAAACTAAAGGAGAAAATATATTTTTTAATTTTTCTATCTCTTCATTTTAATTGTACAAATTGATGGGGAACAATATGATAATTTGATACCTGTGTGCAGTGTATAATGATCAAATCAGGGTAGTTAACATTTCCTTTTGCTTAAATAGTTTTTGATTAAGACATAATAATTGCCTGCATATATGCAGTACAGTGTGATATTTCAATACATTCATACGATAGGTACTGATCAAATCATGTTTGAAATTATTTTCTTTTGAAAGAAATGATACTGACAGCCTGCCAAAATAAATATATCTGCTGTATAAATTGTAGGCATTCTGTGGGATGTCTTATAGGAAAAAACAAAATAATAATGATGTGTGGAAGAAATATTAAGTTATGAAGTGAACAAAGGATAAGAAGAAAGTTTCAGAAAATAAAATGGCTCTTCTCTCTCTTTCTCCTGCTCCTTCTCCTTCCCATCACCACTTCTTCCTCCTCTGCCTCCTCCTCCTTCTTCCTTTCTCCCTCTCTCTCTGTCTCTCTCTCACCATAGCTCTGTTTTTCTATCATTTACCTCCTCTTCCTCTCTCTCTCTCTCCTTAAAAATTCTCACACATTATTCACTTCTAAATATGTGTGCATATAACCCAAAACTGGCTCTTTGCTCCCAATGTCAAAATACTTTCAGCTGCATCGCATCCCTAACTACACCCAGCTATTTTGGGTATTCTACAAAAGTAGTACACAGGTAGTGCCAAAAAAGTTTGTTTCTACTGCCATCATTGCCTATTCTCCAGAATCATTTTAACTCTGAAATGGAAAATAGATACCTTTTTGAGTGCTGTTAAATGATAAGTTTCTAAAAAATATAATTTATGACTCTCATTTAGACATAAAATGAACATCTGTCAAATATATTGACATAATGAGGGAACTAGTAAGGTATTCAAATCACTTTAAATGAGGATTTGATTTAGAGAGCTTTATATCCTGTACAGTACAGGAATAATTTCCATAGCTAAAAAGAGTAAGTTTTCTATAAGTAATGCCTGCCTCTACAGAGTTGTATCACAGCCTAGTCAAAGTCAAAAGTGCATATCATTATAGGACAGATAACCCCAGAGACCACTTGAGCACATGCCACTGAGAGGATCTCCAGTGATCTCTTTTGCTCATTCCAAAGCCTCCAATTTTTCTTTAAAGAATAATATAGATTATGTAGATTGGTGGATAGATAACTAGATAGCTAGATTGATGGATTTACTTAGAGACAGCTAATACAATTGTGCCTGCAGTCATATCTCCTTGGCATCTAATCTTGTCAGATTTTGGAAACCAAGCAGGGTCAGGCCTGTTTAATACTTGGATGGAAGACCTCCTGGGAATATCACGTGCTATAGGCTTAGGAGAAGGACCTGGCAGGCCATTCCCAAAGAGCAATCAGCCATTGAAAAAACCCTATAACAGCAGAGAAACACTGACAAAAGTGCCAAGGATGGCAGTATCAGGTAATGTTTTATCTGTTGTACATAAGGTCACTATTAGTTGGACCCAACCTGATAGCACCTAAGAACAACAATACAATTGTACCTTCAACATTTTATTAGAGTGAATGCAGTTTTGGTAAAGTTGGTTCTCTAATATCTGTGCCAACACTAAGGACTCTCTCTATATCTTATTCCTGACCAAGGCTCAATGCTCTCTGTAGGGCTCTTTTATACCAATCTATAAGTCCATAAGAATCAGTAGTGCTCCTTATGGATTATTCCTAAAAATTTGTACATCAGGAAAAGGGGAGACACCTTATTGCCTTACCTATACTCAAGACTCCTTGAAGGAATGGAAGAGGTAAATCTTTTCTATTCTTTCACTTTTATTATTCTTTATTTTTATACTAATATGCTCCGTTTTGTTTGGATGTATATCAATTAATCTAAAATGATAAATATTCTTGTGGTTAGGTTTCAATGATCACTACAAGATAGTATCTAATTCACTTACTCAAATTATTGGGATGCAGAGACCCTCTTCAAAGTTCTTGGCATCATTTATAACAGATTTTAAAAACAGACCCAGAGAGGAATTTGAAGATCATTTATTGGAGTTAGAGAGAGAGTATGTGTGTCCTGAGTGAAAGAGCAAGTAGGCTTGGGATTTAGACTGGTGTCAGAAGAAGGGAGATGGAAGGAAAAGGGAGAGAGAAATTTACATTTCCTGAGTTGAGAGTCAGAAAGCAAGCAGGCTCAGAAAGTCTATAGGCAACTGCATGAAGGGGTAGGGCCTCAGGGGTTTGTGAGCCCACATCTCAGTAAAGATACAAATTTTCCTCCCATTTCCTTATTTTATTCTCAAGTATGTCATATTTCTTTCCACCTTTTTGGCTCAGGCTGGCTTTCTTATGTTATAAAACAGGTTTTCTTTTTCAATGCAGGAGGAGTCTGCCTTAAAAAGGTTGCCCTGCCTAGCCCAGACATGGAGGCACCTGTTGTCTTCATATGTAGAGGGTGTCACTGGCCACTGACCATGCCATTTTTAAAGGGTGTTATCTACTAGCAATCATGTTATTAGCAAAGGTAATATCTACCAGGATAGTACTGACCACAGATCAAGCCATTTGTCTCAGAGGAAGCTAATGTTGATCTTCATGTCTCAGTTGGTGCCTGGGAAGAAGATGGCAGCAGAGAGCCCTTTTGTTCCCAATCCTGAAACCATCAGCCATTGAAAACCTTATAAATAGCAGAGAAGCACTGACATAGTGCCAGACATGGCACAGTGCCTGGGAATGCTATGAGTGGGACCTGACTCGATATCACCTAATAACAAGATGGTTATACTAAAAAACCCACAAAAGACAGTGGTAAGTGCCACCTTGGAGTCAGTAGTGGATACTGATGATGCCCTTTAATGTGCTCTGTGTACCTGTCTTCATCTTGTTTCTACTTGCCTTCCTGTCAAATGCTCCTCTCAGAGAAGATGACATTGGAAAGAGAATGAGAGAGGAATGCCTAGGCCAGCCACAGACTAACTGAGACAGGAGCGCCGACTCTTAGCACCTTTGTTCCACAGCAAAATCTAAATCTGAGGCTTGATCTAAAATTGTACCATTGCCTGGTTTCCTCCTTGTCTCTACTTTGCTTCCCTATTCCATTACTAGTTTCTCCTGGGAGCACTTCCTTTTTAATGACAAGTGCTTAAATCCCTAGTTCAGAGTCGGCTTCTGGGAGAACACTGCCACAAACAGAATTAGAAAATTCTGATATGAAACCCAGTTATACTTACCAGCTTTGAAGCCTTGAAATCTGTCATTTAATCCCTAGGCACACCAATGCTGTCCTCTGTAAAAAATCTGTATCTCTTCTCAGCATATTGAAGCACAGTGAAGATGAAAGAACCTGGTGTTTGGGAACTACCTAGCATGGGCCCTAGCATGCAGCAGATACTCAATAAATGTTAGTGGAATGTGAATATTTACTGCCATGTCTTGGCTTCCACTATTTAAAATCTTCAGTATTATTTTTAGTTTTTCCATGCTCCTTACCAGCTGGTGTGCTAGAGTCATATATATTACACAAAATTTGTGTGCCTTTTTCTTGACTCACTCAGCTCTTGTTCCCTTGTCTTCTCATTATGTTTGGCAGATTTTAGTGGCAGACAAGATTTTGTGGTCACAGACCAGCAGCTTTGGTCACTCCATGTGGGACTGGATTGTATGAATGACTCTTATGTTCAATTCATGCTGATATGTTAGAGAAATTAACAAATGAACTCAAGAAGCCCAAAAGGTGTTTTTGTCCCAGCAAAATGATGGCTGATTCCTTATACAAGGAAAATTTGGATAATTATTTGGGGAATTCAGAACCATCCTCCTCTCCAAAAACAAATAAATAAATTGCTGAATTTATCTTCAGTTTTCTCTAGTTGATTACTTGTAATGAGTATTCATTTTTAAAAATTTAGATATGATCCTTGATATCCCAACAGTAGAGTTCCCCTTTGTTCTGGGGAATGGCAAAAAAGCTCTCCTTTATTTTTGTATTTGGCTTGTGTTCTGAATTCAGAGCTCTGGGAGCTGAAATATACTGTGAACTTTTGCAGGAAATTAAAGATCCATTTTCCACTCTTGCAAGAGATACATCTATCATAAATATGGGCACCTGGACACCACTAAGTGATTTGTGATCTTTTAGCAAGTCACCCTGGCTCATTTGCATAATTATCATTCCTTTTCTTCCTGGAATAGCTAGGGACAAAAATCGAAGGAAATAATTATTTAATATTCTAAGTTCATATAATTTGGAAGGGCTTAAGACATGCTAGCAGCTTTCAAATGTCACAATCCTTGAAATAATAATGTGTTATGAGTATGGGTTTTTAAAATATGTAGAGTTTTGTGGCATTGATCTTTCAATTCTATTATGAACACTCTTCCCTTTATGAATTTCATTAGCATGCATTATTCAAGTGTTATTTTTATTTACCTTCAGCTGTTGACAAAGAAGATAAAAGAGAAAAGTTGGATGAGCATAAAATTGCATTTAAATTGTTATACAAATAGTAAGGAATAATGTTCCCCTTTGAAAGCATAAAAGTGTTACATTTCAAAAAAAATCATTGCAAGGCCAAATTACAATGGCTACATGGCCTTGCCTTCAGTAAGGTGGCCCAAAACAAATGATAGAAAATAAGCCTTGGAGAATTGGCCATTATTTTTCTGGATTACCTCAATCTTATACACAGCACACAACTGATGAATCTGACTTGATCATTTTTTCTCTACTGTCCAGGCAAGTTCCCAAATTTTCTCATGGGGCCAGAAATAGTCTGGTGTGACCTAAGCCCTGCCCATCTCAACCTCATCATCTTGGCTTTGATTATCTTTTTGATGTTGTTGTTAGGTGCTGTTGAGTCAGGTCTGACTCATAGTGACTCTACGTACAACAGATGAAACATTCCCCAACATTGTGCCATGCCTGGCCCTATGTCAGTGCTTCTCTGCTATTCATAGGATTTTCAATGCTGACTATTTTTGGTAGTGAGCTTCCAGGTCCATTTCCCATTGGTCATCTTAGTCTTTCCCAAATCTTGTAAAGAGGCAGCTGAGGTGAGTGATGGCATAAGGGGCTGGTGACATTGTTCAAAGTCAGGATGGGCAATGTGGGTGAGGCAGAAAGGCCTGATTTTGAAGGAACTATGGTTCTGAATCTTCAGAGATTCTTCCACTCTGGCCCAGATAAAGACCACGGACGGAGCTTCACCACATCAGTATGCTTGGGGACCCTCAGAGGTGGGCAAGAGCTGGTTGGTGATGCCAAGAAGGACCTCAGGAGCCTTCTTATATAAAACAAACAGGAAGTTTATTAAGCTGCTCCTTTGCAGGAGAGCCTAATGCTTTCTGGCCGACAGCACAGGTTACTGCTGCTATGATGGAATAACAGTTCTGTATCAGAGAAACAGTTCTGATGTCCTCCCTGTCTAGGCTGAAGGTTCAGCGATGTTGCCTCTCACAGGCCATCTTCTCCTCTCACCTCTTCCCTGGCACAGGGGATTGAGAGCTCTTCTTGGCTTGCTTGAGGTCTTCTTTCTTGACCTCAAAGTCTCGCCTCTTGGTGGCTTGATTGAAGGTCTGGACGATCAAAGGGGCGAAGTCAGGTGTAGGATGTAACAACCATAGTCAGGGTGATTGGGGATAAAGAAAAGAAAGGACACTTGGGGTAGTCAGGGGTCTGCTTACATACACCCTAGGTGGGGGTGTGGACCAAGGTGCTACCAGTCACAGAGTGGTTTGTGCCAGGAGGAGCAGTTCTCCATGTGAAGGCTTGAAAAGGTGCACTTACAATGGGGGGGTTAGGTGCAGGCTGGACCAGTCACTGAGCTCTCCTTAATAACCAATTGGGTAGCTCTGGGCAGCCAATCAGGCTGAAAAAGGCCATGCCAGAGCTGGGCTCTTTGGAGGCCATCTTAAATCACTTGATGGAAGAGGTAATAGGTTAGGAGAGACCGCAGGTGAATGGTGAACTGGGACTTAGGTAGATTAGCTCTTAGGTAGTCAAATAGGTCCCAGTTCAGGTTCCTGGGTTAAGGGTCACCAGAGGTGGGAGGAACAGGACAGAATCTGGGAAAGGCTCAGACCTCAGCCCAGACCAAGTGGGCCTCAGCACTGGCATCCTCCAGGTCCACCTTGGGGGTATCCAGATAATTCCCTACACCCAGGGACTCTGTGGTTACCCAAGAGAGCAGTTGCTATTGCTATTTTGATGGGAATGGAACAAAAAAACCTCATCATATCAGTGGTAAGCGAAATCAGGTGATTGTCTCTCCCTCCATGTGGTTTTGTTTAGTGCAGTAGGGTAGCATTATTTTGTAGAAAGGGTATCATGACTGCCCACCAGTCACAGAGTCAGCAGATGCATAAAAGACTACTGCACACCAAGAACTAGTGTCAGAGAGATCAAGGTGGGTGCCAGTGCCTTTGGGTGTACTGTCCCCACCTCCGAGTTAGTGTTTCAAGCTCTTTATATTAGGCACTTACCATAACATTAATCATTGTTATGAGTCAGGGGAAAAGGGGGTTATACTTTCTTGTGAGTCAGGGAAAGGTTATTTATTATCTATGTTAGCATGTTCTGCTCACTGCACATAGGTGGAGCTCTGTCACATCTGCACATATGCAAAGTCTATGGCCAAGGTCAGAGATAACAAAAGGGGGCCTTTAGGCTTGGAGAGCTTCTAAGGCCCAAAGCATTCCCTGGCAAGCAGCTAGAGCCTTCCCCAGCCACTTTTCCTTAGATTTTCTCCAGCCATCCAGCCATGCCTTCTATTAAAAAAAGGCATAATCTTTTTAATCTGAAAGGACCAGAGTTCAAATTGCACATAACCCATCTCAATGGTATGGCTGTGAGAAAATTACTTGAGTTTTTTGAGTTTTTTTTTTTTTTTTTTGAAGATTAAATGGGGGAAATATGTGATGCTTTTAGCAGTATAATTTTTAGCATTTTGGATTCAGCAAATATATACATGGATGTAGTAGTTTTTCCTTGTTTGCCCAACATTATTGGATGTCTATTGCAATATTACCATAAAAAATAAAAAAGTTATCTAGAATTGAGACTTAAATATAGTTCACTTTAACTTTTTCAAATATATAATGAATAGACTCTGACTATACTAAATGGTTTCACATATGAGACCTTAAACTTGGAAGGAAATGATGAAGAGAAGATAGTGACACTGTGAAGTACTGTAGTTTGTAACTACTAATATTTACTGAGCAATGACTCTGCCACATTGCCACATACTAATCACACATTTCATGGTATTTTCTCTGTATTCTAAATACACACACACAATACTCTAAGTAGGTTCTATTATTAGCTCCAATATAAGAACTAGAAAGTTGAGAATCAGAGAGATCAAGCAACTTTCTCAAGTCATCACAGCTGGAAAGTACTAGAATGGGTATTCAGAAAAGAATCTAGAGACCAATCTCTGTGCCCAGAATCTATGCTGCCTGCCCACTTAGATGTTTGATGACCACTAGCATTGTTTAGAAGTGCTGATTATGATTAGGAGCTAGCCAGATCATCTATGTCTAATTTACTTCACCATCAGGATTTCCTACCAGTATATACACTAGTAAAAATGGATTCATGCTATATGGATGACAGGATCATATTTCACAAGATAGTCTTCACACAACTGAGCTACCACCTCAGATCAAAATTACCTAGTATCATAATGACTGGAAGACTATAGATATGGAAAGGGAGTGGTAGCAAATTTGCAAAAAGGCAATCATCTACCTAAGAAAATAAAACATGGAGCCCAGTGGTAGAGGGTAGAGCACTTGCAATGTATGTGCAAGGTCCTGGGTTCAACCACCAAGTACCAGAAAAAAAAATTGAAGCATGGCCCAGGAATAGTCTAATAATTAAAGTACATGATTCTCAAAATTTTTGTCCATGCATTAGCCAAGATCTTATTTTCCCCTTGAAAGAAATATGAACACTTTTTTCCTGAAGAGGATATTTAAGTGTTTATAGGATCCTTTTTCTTATTCCATTTTATAGTAGAGTTTTAATTGCAGAGATTTTGTTGAGAATGACATTGTAATTTCTGTTCTGTAAACTCTTAGCCTCACTTAAAATGTACCACACCTCTCAGGGGGAACATGGGCAATCACATGAGACTCACTGGGTGGTAGAAATAGTCCTCAGGTTCAGGAGATCTGTGCCTCCTCATTGGTCTGACATGATTCAACTTCCTGATCTCAAGAAACCCTCCTTCCTGTCTGATCACTAATTTTGTTATTAATTAAGAAAATAGATAGGTAAGTTGGATGACTTACAATGTCCTTTCCAATTTTATAACAACAACATGGGTCTTTATTTTATCTTTACTAAAGAAGTATTCATCCAAGTAAAAGCTCCTTGAAAGGCCCTAATTGATATTTGATAGGTATTATTCTTTGTGATAGCAGAGAAGCCCTGACATAGTTACAGGCATGGCACAGTGTCAGAAAGTGTTTTGTTCTGCTGTGCATAGGCTCCCTATGAGTTGGACCTGACTTGATGGCACATAACAACAATTCTTTGTAACTATGACCAGTGGAGATGTAATTGGTCTGCAATGGACTAAAGGCATGGTCTGCAATGGACTAAAGGCATGTATCTTCCCATAAATTTCTTTGTGGAAATCCTAACTGACATTGATGATATTGAAAGGTAGAGACTTAGAGAAGTAACTAGGTCAAAGGATGGCGTCATCAAGATTGAGATTAGTGCCTGTGTCAGTCAGTTGTTTCATTGCTGTAACCAAATATCTGAGAGAAACCATTTAAAGGATGAGTTATTTTGGTTCACAGGGGGTCTAGTACATGGTCTTTTGGCTCTGCAGAGGCAGAACCCTTCATGGGGGGAGGGGTAGAGGAGGAGGCTGTTCATCTCAAGGTAGACAGGAAGCAGAGAGAGATGAAGGGCTTGAGACAAGATACAGCCCACAGGATGTGCCTCAAAAGTAGAAAGTGATCTAGTTTCTCCAGCAAGGCCCCAGCTCCTAAAATTTCCAGAACCTCCCAAAATAGTGCCACCACTTGGAGATTAAGCATTCAACACATGAGCCGGTGGGGGTCATTGCACATTGAAACTGTAACAGTGCCCTTACACAAGGAACCTCAAAGAGCCTGCTCCCCTATTTTCACCACATGAAGATAAAATGAGGACATGGTTATCTGCAGCCTGAAGGAGGGCTTTCGCCAGTGTTTGACCATGCTGGTACCCTAGTTTTGGACTTCCAGCTTCTAGAAACATGAAAAATAATCTGCTGTTGTTTATAACCACTTAGTCTATGGTACATTTTATACCATCCTGAACTAATACATGGTTCTTCCTTCTAGGAAACTGAAGCAGAATTTATTAAGATTGAAGTTTTGATGTAAAACTAGGGCTTTCCAGTAACTGAAATGCCAAGCAGAGGTGAGAGGGCAGAAATCAGATGAGGTTGAGGAAGAAAGGGTGAAGAAAGAGGGACCCAACAGGAATAAAAGAAGTGGGGTAAATGGAAGAATCAGAGGGAGGAGGGGAAAAGGAAAAGAAGAGGAGGAGGAAGCAGAAGAGGAGAGAAGAGGAAAAAGAAGAAAATGAAGGGAAGTGGGAAGGAGAGAAGGAAAAGATTAGAAGGTAGATTGAGAGAAAAAGTAGGTAAGGAGAGAAAAGATATATTTAGGAGGATGTGTCTGCAATCAAGGTCCTGGAGTCCTGGGAACTTGAATGGAATTCCAGGAAACCACGGGCACCCAGCAGCTCCTGGCTGGACCTCCAATAATTAGCCCTCCCTTGAAGGTAAGTCCTGGCTTTCTAGCCAAGCCCTAAAAGGCAAAGCGTCTGACCCGTAAGAGGCATTAAATGAATGTTTACTGAATGTTATAAAATATATGTGGTGTTGTTGCTGTTAGGTGCCATTGAGTCGGGTCCTAGTCACAGCAACCCTCACAGAGTTTCCAGTGGCTGATTTTTTGGGGGGATTGTTTTGGAAGTGGATTGCCACATCCTTCTTCCATATTTCTTTCTTTCCTTCCTTCTTTTCTTCCTCCCTTCCTTCCTTTCTTCCTTCCTTCCCTCTTTCCTTCTTTTCTCTTTCTTTCTTTCTTTCTTTCTTTCTTTCTTTCTTTCTTTCGCAGTACTGGGGATCAAACCTAGGTCCTCAGAAAGTGCAGAGCAGCATTCTTCCAGCTGAGCTTAACTCAACACCCAAAAATACATGTGTAAGAGGGATAAATTATATCATACTCACAAATTCATTTTAGACTAACATTCAGCAAATATTCATAATGTCCTGTGTGACCACTATTATGTTAGGGATCATCACACACATTGTCTCATTTAAGCAGAGATTTCTGTTCACTTCATGCACTGTGGGCAAATGGTCAGAGGAAGGACTCCACTCTGTCCCCTTCTAATCCCCCTCTTCTTAGGTGCCATTGAGTCCTGTCTGACTCATAGAGACCTGCATAGGATTTTCAATGGCTGATTGTTTCAGGATTGCCTCAGGAGTGGATTGACACATCCTTCTCCCATTTAATCCCCTTAGTAGTGGCTATTTCCTAAAATGACTTTTACAGGGCTTGTTATAATCTAGATAGTCTCACAATGCCATTCTCTAAAGTAACTCAAGTTGCTGTAATAGATAGCTGCCAAAACCTCAGTGAGTGAACACAATATAAGAGCATTTCCTTCTCCTGCCACAATCCAGTACTGGTTTGGGTGGTCACTTTCCATGTAGTCACTCATGATCATTGGCTCAGTCTGTTGTCCAGCTCTAACATCTTCAGCACAATGATTTTTTGTTTGTTCATTTGTTCTTTGGATGAGAGGGACCATTAATAATCTTCTTATTGTGAAGTTTTAAGAGTTTTCCCATACAGTTAAAGGTATGAAAGGAGTGTACTACTTAACATAGAAACAAAGGCTTAATTATGATATTAGCAGAATATCTTGTCTGGTAATATAATTTACAAATTGATATTTAGGAAATTAGGCTGTATCAGTAGTTATGAAAAAGGAAAACATAAGTGATAAAAGCTCTACCAACTCTTAAATAGTATAAAAAATGTCAAATTTAGATTTTATTATTAAGAATAATTTCTCAAAATCCGGCTATTCAGTCATCTACTAAGCTCTCCATTTGTAAAGGGCCACATGAATTTTTCCAGTGATAAGCAATTAGATGTCTAGTAGCCATCGATAATTGCTTTATAAGTTTTCATATGAGCATTTGTTAAAAGTCAAATGCAGTAAGACTTTGTTTTCTTAAGATGCCAAGGCAAATGTGTATATTTATTATGTTTGTTGTTGTTAGGAGCCATTGTGTCAGGTCCAACTCATGGCAACCCTCATACAGTTTTCAATGGATGATTGTTTTGGGATTGTTTATGGGAGTGGACCATAAAACCACTATAATACCTCATTGGGAATGTGATGATTTCAATTCTAAGAAGATGGAACATCTTTTTCTCATATAGTTTTCAATCTTAATATTTGTGATATTGTCCTATCTCAGAGTTTTAGTAGAAATAATCTCAGAGTTTTTAAATGGTACTTTTTTCTCAACCACCACAAGTGGATTTTTTACAGTTAAATTTAGAGATAATACTTATTTACCCCAAAGAGTTAAGTGTTTCTGCATTAAGTATACTTCTGTGCTAGTCAGTTTTTCATCACTATATCAAATACCTGAGAACAACAATTTAAATGAGAAAAGATTTATTTCTGTCCAAGGTTTCATAGGTAATAGTCCAAGGTCAGCTAGATGCCTGGGAAAAACAAAATATCGTGGCAGAGGGAGTATGTGGCAGAGGAAGCTGCCCACTTCATGTCAGTCAGGAGGCAGAAAGAGACAGGGGTCTGGAGAAAAGGTATGCCCCTCAGAGGCATTCCCCCAGCTCAGCACAAGGTTTCCAAGGACATTGTGGGAATGGAAGAAAAAAGAGTGAAGGCATACCTATTTGTTAATCACAAAGCAAGTGCTTTTCTCTTCAAATTTTATGGACAAGAACAAGTCACATGTCTTGCCTAGAATCCAAGTGGAGAGGGCAGATATGGGGATTATTGGTGGAAAGTGCCTTATCAACTCCTTCCAAGTTACTCTGCATTGAGAAGGGGGAGGCACTCATCTCTCCCACACACTTTCTTCATTAAAGGGAGTAAGGCGATTCTCAACCTAGAGTTCAGGTACTACCAGAAAATTCTTGTTGTTTTTGTTGTTGTTAGGTGCCATCAAGTCAGGTCCAACTCATAGCAACCCTATGTACAAGACAACAAAGCATTCCCCAACACTGTGCTATGCTTGGCGCTATTATCAGTGCTTCTCTGCTATTCATAGGGTTTTCAATGGCTAATTGTTTTGGGGAGTGGGTTGCCAGGTCCTTCTCCCAAGTCTATAGCACCCGGTATTCCCAGGCAGTCTCCCATCCAAGTACTAACCAGGCCTGACCCTGTTTAGTTTCCAAAATCTGATGAGATCAGACACTAGAGTGGCACAGCTGTAGGCACCAGAAGATACACTTGGAAATTTAATTTTACTTACAAGGTATTTTTTTTATTAAAAAAAGATACATTGTAGTTTATAATGTAAAATTTGATGTTCCTTTAAACTAAAACATGAGATTTCAAGGAAGTGATATGTTCCCATCATTCTCCATTCTCTCTCTCTCTTGCTCTCTCTCTCTCTTGCTCTCTCTCTCTCTCTCTCTCTCTCTCTCTCTCTCTCTCTCTCTCACACACACACACACACACACACACACATCCATTGTCTTATGCTATAAGTGGAAAAGTTTGAGAAATCCTTAAAAACAGAAACCTTACATCTTAGCAGTCTTTCGTTTTATCCTTACAAGTATTTATTCTCTTTCTCTTTGATAAGGTAAGTTTGCAACAAATTTTAGAGATTGAGACCTTTGTTTTCTTTCCCCTTTCCCACTGTTAAATAGATAACTCTAATCTTGGGGTCCATTGTGGAAGTTCACTGCTTTATTTGCACCAAATCAGATGAATTACTGGAGGAAGACATGGGAGGATACACATCCACAAACTTCTCTTTGTAGGAGGGTGGTTCTTTCATTCCCTTGTATAAAAGTAGGCAAATGCCATAGAGGGAAGATTAAGCTAGCAACACAAACATATCATGGTGTTGCATGGAAATATTTTCTAGTCCTAAATTATAGTCTAGAGATAGAAAAGATTATTAAGGATGGGTGTGGTCTTTATGCAGACCACATAGGAGTGGGATAGGGCCTTCTATCTCTTCTCACTAGCTTCAGACAACTGTGATATTGCAGCCTACTGGCTCAAGAGTATATGCTGAATTCCTACCTCACAAGGGCCTTGCTCACCTTTAAAACTGAAAATGGGTAGTATTCATTCTAAAAGCAAAGTTTTCTCAAGAGTAAAAATTATTTTTCAAAGTTTCTCTAATTTATCTTTGCATATCACACAAGAAGTTTTGCTATAACCTATAGTATAAGGAGGCACCAAGGCAGTGTGAGGAAATTTCCACCTGACAGGAAACAGATGGAGCCTTATTTTCATCCCTTATCCAAACCTCTTTCTTCATAGTTCCTTTTATTTGTTCTAATTGCAAATATACATTGTATAAAATAATGGGTTTCATGATTACATTTTCAATATATATGTATATGTGTATACACACACACACACACACACACACACACACACACCCATGTTTGTTGTTGTTAGGTGCCATCCAGTCAGTATCCGACTCATAGTGACCCTACGTACCACAGGTGAAACACTATTGTCAGTGTTTCTCTGCTATTTATAGGGTTTTCAATGGCTGGTTGTTTTGGGGTAGTGGGTTGCCGGGTCTTTATCCCAAGCCTACAGCATCTGGTATTCCCAGGCAGTCTCCCATCCAACTACTAACCAGATCCAACTATGCTCAGCTACAGGTACACACACACACACACACACACACACACACACACATACATATATATATACACATACACACACATATATATATACATATATATACATATGCACACACACACATATATATATACATATATACATGCACATACACACATGTAGGCACACAGAGGGTACCAAAAAATGTATACACACTTGGGATAAAAACTTCCCACTGTTCTATTTTAAAAATCCATCATAGCTTGTTCTGATAACTCCTGTCTTATGTTCACATTGCCTGGCAGACTTCTGTGGAAAACATGTAAACTGTTCCAACCCCATAGCAGAAGAAGCAGGATTTGTTGTAGTGTGAGGCCTCCTGGATCTTCTCGTATGCACATCACACACAGTACCAGGCTTCTCAAACTTATCACAAATGCATGCAATTGTTACACATGGTAGAAGTTCTATTGCATACTCATGCCTCCATTGTCATTGTACTTCCACAACATTATCAAACTTCAAGCACCACTTCAAAGTGGTCTTGTACTCCTCAAACAACCATACTTCCACCAATTTTGTTGTCCTACCTGTCACATGGTAGCTGTAGATTTTACTTGTTTAATGCCGTCTTTTGAGTCAACATCATGCTATGCATTTCTACTGTAATTCAATTCAACTTCAAAAAGTAATACACAGATAACATCTCTTTAAAATACATGTACATGTTTTGGCACTCCTATATTTTATTTTAATTTAGATTCCATATATGAGAGAAAAGATTGAGTATTGATCTTTCTGAGCCTGCCTTATTTTACTTAATACAATGAACTCCAGTTTCATTCATTTCCTTGCACATGATATATTTAATTCTGCATTATCCTAGTCCCCTTTAAAGAGAGGAAATGATATCACAATCCCAGATATGCTCCAGTTAGAGAGAGAATCATCCCAAAGGGGGTTTGAGCCCTTCTTCTTGAGAGGAGGTAGCTTCAGCAGAAACAACTACAACAGAGTTATGGTGGTGGGGGTATTAATGCAGATACAGTGCTACAGAGAGGGCATCAGCTGCTTTTGTGGCCACGCAGGGGACAGCCAGGTAGTTAATGATTCTGGTGCAATAAACACACCTCAGGGAGAGTTACTGATATAGGGTGGAGTGAGAGATCCAGACCAATGTGCCAGTCTGATACCTGGTCAATAGGGAGATGGTTGGGTGTCCAGGGAACATTGCCTGTGTCAAAAGAATATAACATGAGTTTTACCAGCCATGTACATTTGATAAGAGCTGGTCACTCAGTGACACTGAAGGACAAGGACATCTCAGCCAGATATCAGTGAGAACAAGGGCAAAACAAGGACCCATGCATGCAAAAGCTATTTCTGTTTTCCACAAATTTTTCATTGTTCCAGATTCCACTTTGAAAAGGGGGAGTGTTGGGATGAACACCTGAAAGGTAAACCTGGTAAAGACTTGAACTTGAATCCAAAAGAGAATAACTAAATAGGAAAAAGTCATTTCATTCTAGGAACGACTAAAATCCATTATCAAGACTAAGTTTCTTCCCACAACTCCCAACCCTTTTGGAAAGAAGTATTTCTGATTAGAGTAACTACAATTTGTGTTTGCATATATATTATTTTTAGATATCTAAGTATATTGAGCAAGGTTTTGGATCCATCATGTCTGTATAATTTACATATAGCAGAACACTTATCACATATGTTCAGGATATGTTTGTTTAATAAATTGTTATAGAAATAATACAGACTATTTGCCTAAGCCAAAAAACAAGTTAACATTATACTGCCTCTATACAGATGTAACTTCTGTAGTTATATGTTTCTTTGTATGAGAAATATATATTTAAACCAAAATGGGAACCAAAAACATTTTAAAAGTCACAGAGCTTTTATAAAGGTCAAGTAAAAACATTTTAATTGAAATAGAGAATTGGAGAAAGAGGGGATGGACTAAGATGGCAGACAGATAACACCCGCATTGAGATGCAGACAAATAGGAGAGCTTAAACAATGGCTTAGAACTCATAATGAGCAGTCAGACAGAGTAATAAGTTAGGTAAGAGATAAGGGTATAAAAAAATCCACAGGATAGGTAAATACCACCAACTGCAGAAAAAGTTTAAAAAGGAAGAAGGAAGCAGCACAGCAGGTCAGTGAGAGTGCACCACCAGAAATGTGGAGATTTGTTCCAGCAGGAAGAGAAAATTATCAGCTACACAAAACTGGGCCACAAGGAAACCCACCAGCAATTCCTCCAACACAATGTGTACTGCAAAGATAGTGGAGAGAGTCCAGAGGTCAGTGAGATTGGAATCCAAAATGGAGAAGAACTAGAGAAAACACTGTGGATGATCCCCGACCACCTGGATCACAGAGCACAGAGAGCAAGCACACAGCCCAGGGAAAATTTCATGTGGGCATCTGGAGCTCGGATCTACCAAGGAGCACAGCCCTGGCAACCTGCTAACATCTGGCTGATAAGACACAGGCAGCACTTCCCACATAGAAGAACTGGTGAGTGAGTCCCAGACACCAGGTACAGCCAGCACCAGTAGTGCACCTGCCATCCCCCTGCCATGGAGGTCCTGGTCATGCCGTTTACAATAGGAGAGTCATGGGCTGCCAGTCCCACGTGGGAGCACAGGCCTCAAATCCACTGGGGATGGCATAATATCATCTTGCCCACTGCAGCATGGGATAGAGGAGCAAGGGCAGCAAGGCTGGGGACACTTGAGAGTCCAGAGCGCCCAGCATTGGGATCTGCCTCACCATCATCTACTGTCATTATTTGGGCTGCACTGTCTCTGAGCAAAGATCTCAGTACATGAACTCTGCTGGGGAGATAGAATTCTTGGAAGGATGGCAAGGGACACACCCTTTCTCTGCTAACATAGCACAGGCAGAGCACCACACAAGGCAGGTCGCCAAGAGCACCCTCAATCCCAGTCTAGCCCCCAAGAGACCAGTGTGGACTTTCTGCCATCATCCCCCATGGAAGGGACGATGCAGAGAAACCCCTTCCCGCAGGCCTGCCACCTTTCAATGAGAGAGCTGGTAGGGAAAATCACTTTCCCCACAGCAGAACCCAGCAGAACCAAGAAATCTCAAAATAAAACTATCATCACTGATTAGGAAATTTTAAACAAGATAAGAATGAAAACAGATCTATAAGTAGAGGCACCAGTAGGCAGCAGCAGGCAGGAAGCAGATATTGAGGAACACTGGGCAAGGACTCTTACCTAAGGGCAATGAGGCAGGGCCTTCCTAGAGGGTGGCTGCTGGTAGGATGAAAGGCAGTTAAACCTGAGGTCTCTAGGTAAAGGGCTCTAAGGAGAGGCCTCTAAGAAGTAAACAAAAGCAAGACTGTGAGGGTGTTCAAGTGAGACACCTGTTCTTTCTTTCATTTTGACTGCTATTGGGCTTTATTATAGCCCTTTCTTTCTATTTCCTTTTTTCTGTTTTTATCATCCTTTTATTATTTTTAATTTCAGTATACTCTACTTCCTCATTCTTTTCATTTTTGCTTTCTTTTTCTTCATCTCCTCCCCTCCCTTTTGTCCACCAATAGAGAAGTAGAGATGGTTGGCATCCTGGCCCCCAGTCCCATTGGAACTGCAAACTGGAGAAAGGGAAACTGAGGGGTGGAGAGTCCAGGGCATGATGAAGAGTGACAGGAGCTGGTGGCTCTCTAAATCTAGGAGAACCAGTCCAGAGCAAGGCTCATCTGGGATCAGGTGGGCCTGGTGATTCAGAGTAATAGTCCCACAGACTCAACACCTAAGACACAGGGTGTAGGCTGTAGACCAATCAGGAGCTGGGAACACAGGGGATGGAGAGAAACTGAAGGGGACAGTGCTGAATACAGAGTCTGCAGCAATACCTAGACATTGGGCACTGAGGCTGCAAACTATGGGGCAGGGGAGTGAGAGAAAAGTACCAGAGACTCATCATGACTCAAACTCAAAGGAATGCTGGAGGGAAATTTCTTTATACTTGGAGGAGGTGGAACCCAACTCCCACACTAAACAGTGAGCAAGCCTCAGAAAAAAAAATTTATGAAACATGAAAGGACACACTGGATGCAAAGATCCCATAGACCAAACCCTCTCAACAGACAATATCAAGCAATACCGGTTTCTAAAGATGTCAGTACCAGATTTCAGAATTTTTATTATAAATATGCTAAAAGACATCAAAGCTAACACTGCCAGTACTCTTGAGATCTTGGAGAAGATATCTCAGTTGGAATCTGTATTCTCCGAGGAGCTAGAAAATATTAAAAGAAATCAAGAAGCAATCCTTGAGATGCAAGAAAGCTGAATGAAATAAACACTTCCATAGATTCAGCATCTAGACTGGATGAGAGTGAACAGAGGATCTCAAATACATAGGAAGAGGTACAATATATTAGTTACTCACAAGCTAAGATGGAGAGAATGATGAAACAGTATCAACAAGATCTCCAAGAGGTTTCAGACAAAATGAGAAAATGAACTCTAAGAATTCAGGGAGTTCATGAAGGAGCAGAAAACAAACACAAGAGGATTAGGAAATTTATTCCAATAAATATTGAGTGAAAACTTCCCAAATGTAATGCAAGAGATGGATACATATACAACTGAATCATTCAGAACCCCAAGCAGAGTAGACCAAAATAGATCCTCCCCATGCCACATTATTGTTCAAATGCTTACCTTAGACACCAGAGAAGCTGTTTTGAAAGCAGTGAAGGGAAAGTGCTAACTGAATTATAAATGCAAACCCATTAAAATAACCAGAGACTTCTCCATATCAAAATTGAAGGCTAGAAAAGCCTAGACACATATCATCCAATTTTTGAAAAAGAACAACTTCCACCCAAGAATATATTCTCCAGCAAGTTTATCTTTCAAAATAGATGAAGAGTATGACATTCCATGATATTGCCATATTCAAACAATTCACAGCCACCAAGTCAGCATTACAGAAGATCCTTAACCAACCACTATGTACAGGGAAGATAAGACAACCCCACCTAGAAGATCAAGGAAATGAACAATTATCATGAAAGGAAATCGGGAAAGAAATAAGATAAATTTGAATAAAAAACAGTAATAAGTACTGACTTGATGCATAACAATAAATACCTCTCAATAATTACTCTTAAGGTAAATGGTCTTAACTCACCAATTAACACACATAGACTGGCCAATTGGATAAAAAAACATAAACCCTCACTAAGTG
>VMDO01015597.1:7480-50721 GCA_007922755.1 Pedetes capensis
CCCATCAGATCTCAGAAGCTAAGCAGGGTCAGGCCTGGTTAGTACCTGGATGGGAGACCGCCTGGGAACACCAGAAGCTGTAGGCTTGGGAGAAGGACCTGGCAACCCCCTCCCAAAAATCAATCTGCCATTGAAAACCCTATGAACAGCAGAGAAGCACTGACAATAGTGTTTCCCCTGTTGTACAGAGGGTCGCTATTACCGACTCGACGGCACCTAACAACAACAACAACAACATAGGTATACATACATATACATAACATGGAGAAAGATATATACACAAACAAGACATGCAAGTAGAAGGGGGTCCATTGATGGGGGTCATGATGGTAATAGGTGATGTGAACATGAGCAATGTATGATGAAATGCATTTATAGAAATGTCATAATTAAACCCATTGAGTTGTACAGTAAAAAATTACTAATAAAAATGCTAAAAATATTTTTTAAATGCATGCAAAAAAAAAAAAACAGAACAGATCTAAGTACCTTGAAGAGATGTTGACGTCACAGTTTTTTTCTAGGCATACGAGCACATATAACAAACTAGGTCACCCTATGAGTAATCTGATTTTTCACTGAACACTAGCGTGGACATCTTTCCATTTCAGTAAATATCTGCATCATTATTCTTCCAGGCAGCATAATCAGGTTGACACATGATGCTCAAACCACGGATGTTAGGAATGCAAAAAGGGAAAGCCCGTGCTTAATTCTGTACTACAGAAATTTTACCGATTTCATCCTCGGACTTTCGCAAGGTAGAGGAGCCTACCGGAAGGGACTGTAGTACTTTTGCCTGCAAACATCCTACTTCCTGGCTGCTCCGGCTCTGTCACAAAGCCTGTGCGAGTTAGCTATTGGCCGGGCTCCTGGGCCCAGGAATGCTGCTCTGCCCTGAGAGCTGTGTGAACAGTCCTTCTATGGGCAACAGGCAGCCGCCTGGGTACCTGCATGTTTTCTTACTTAGGCCCTGTGTTTTCCACGCTGCCCCTGAAATTTAGACCAGATGCATTCTCACGGCCAGGGGACGTGAGGTTCCTGAGTAGAACGGAAAGCCTACAGGTCTCACTGTAGAGACGGAATACAAACAAAATGTCTCCTCCCCAGCCTGTGCCCACTTAGCTGGGGCCCGGGAATGACAGCCGACTCCTGGGTGCCTGGCCTCCCCCGGGGGCACAGTGGGCGGGCGGCTTCTACAGGAACGCGTTCAGCAAGGCCCTCGGAGGGGCGGGGAGGGTGGCGCACAGCAAAACCCCAAGTTTCCCCTGCAAAACGGGAGCATGGGGTCAAACGGGGGGCCTCTCTGACACCGGGCGAAGCACACCTTAAACTGAAAGGAAAATGGCCTCCAGGCTGTCCTACGTTGTTGTGGTTGTGATTGTCAGGCGGTACTGAACAGGGACTGATTGAGGGAGACTCATCACCTGTCACCATTCAAGTGACTGTCACTTCACTGGACGGCCTCAGCTCCTGGTTTAGGGACCCCTGCGTCTGACCTACAGCCGTCTCGGGACCCTTTGGGCCGCCCTGGAGGGACGGGAGGACTGGGAGCCCCACGACAGGCCTGGGCGCCCCACGGCAGGCCTGGCCCCTTGGAGGGTGGCTCGGAGAGAAAAGCTACGCTGGCCAAAGTTAACAACTGTTGGTGCGTTTGAAAGTCAGGCAGGAACACAGCGGACCGCCTTCCTGGAACCCGGCCCCGGGTCACAAGCGCCAAGGAGAAACGTCAACGAAAACCCTTGGATGTGTTGGACCGTTGGTCGGTCCCGAGCTGTACAAATCCTGCCGTTCACAGGGCTAAGTAGCAACCCTTGGAGCCAGCAGAGCTCAAAAAGGGAAAAAGAAAGAAGGCGAGAAACAGGCCATCGCAACCCGCGGCCCTGGGGCTGGCAGACGCGCCGCACGGGGCCTGGCGCGAAAGGGGCGACTCTGGATCCGGGCGCCCAGCGCGCCTCCCGGGCTTTGCTCAGCAGCCTGGCCGGGTGGGTCGGGGGAGGACCAGGCGGACCCCCGACTCCGACGCGCGCGGGGCCGCTTCTGGGAGGCGGCACTTGTCACCCGCCGTCCGGGCGCCAGCGAGCGGTGACGGGAAGCCCGGGAAGCGCGGCGTTCACTCAGCCGCGGGCATCGGGGGCCGGCGCCGCGAGGGGCAGGCGAGCCGCGGCGGCAGCCCGCGGTCGCGCTGCGCGCCCGGCCAGGACGAGTTAAGTGGGCGTGGCCACGCGCCCCGCCCCGCCAGGGCCCGTCCCCCGCGGCCGCGGCGCCGGGCGGTATTTATAGCAACGCCGCTGGGCGCGCCGCGTTTCTCCGCTGGCCCCGGCCGCCGAGCGCCATGGAGCGGCCGGCGCCCCTCGCCGTGCTGCCGTTCTCGGACCCCGCTCACGCCCTCAGCCTGCTGCGCGGCCTGAGCCAGCTCCGCGCCGAGCGCAAGTTCCTGGACGTGACGCTGGAGGCGGCGGGCGGACGCGACTTCCCCGCGCACCGGGCCGTGCTGGCAGCCGCCAGCCCCTACTTCCGCGCCATGTTCGCCGGGCAGCTGCGCGAGAGCCGCGCCGAGCGGGTCCGCCTGCACGGCGTGCCGCCCGACATGCTGCAGCTGTTGCTGGACTTCAGCTACACGGGCCGCGTGGCGGTGAGCGGCGACAACGCCGAGCCGCTGCTGCGAGCCGCCGACCTGCTGCAGTTCCCGGCCGTGAAGGAGGCGTGCGGCGCCTTCCTGCAGCAGCAGCTCGACCTGGCCAACTGCCTGGACATGCAGGACTTCGCCGAGGCCTTCAGCTGCGCGGGGCTGGCAAGCGCGGCGCAGCGCTTCATCCTGCGCCACGTGGGCGAGCTGGGCGCCGAGCAGCTGGAGCGGCTGCCGCTGGCGCGCCTGCTGCGCTACCTGCGCGACGACGGCCTGTGCGTGCCCAAGGAGGAGGCCGCCTACCAGCTGGCGCTGCGCTGGGTGCGAGCAGACCTGCCGCGCCGCGCCGCGCACTGGCCGCAGCTGCTGGAGGCGGTGCGCCTGCCCTTCGTGCGCCGCTTCTACCTGCTGGCGCACGTCGAGGCCGAGCCGCTGGTGGCGCGCTGCCCGCCCTGCCTGCGCCTGCTGCGGGAGGCGCGCGACTTCCAGGCGGCGCGCTTCGACCGCCACGACCGCGGACCGTGCCCCCGCATGCGCCCGCGCCCCTCCACGGGCCTCGCGGAGATCCTCGTGCTCGTGGGCGGCTGCGACCAGGACTGCGACGAGTTGGTCACGGTCGACTGCTACAACCCGCAGACGGGCCAGTGGCGCTACCTGGCTGAGTTCCCCGACCACCTGGGCGGGGGCTACAGCATCGTGGCGCTGGGCAATGACATCTACGTGACAGGTGAGTGCGCTGAGGCGGGGGGTGGGGGTACGCAGGCGCTGCCCCTTCCCCCTGCCGCTGAGCATCTCTGGGGAGCTCCGCCACCTTTTCAGAAGCCCCCGGGACCTGCAGTCGGAGGGCCGAGCCGAGTCCATGCCAAGGCCACTACGTCCAGTTTCTCCAGTTACTCTCAGCCTAGAAGAAGGGCCCCTTGTGTGAGCAGGGACAAGTAACTGCTTTTGAGCCTCTGTGCCCCGTGCGGTAGGGCCTGTCTGACTGAGCCAACTTATTGCCCGGGAGGCCTCCCGGCTCTTTTGGTTAGAAGAGCCGGGCATTCACCCCCGCACAATGGGCGCTTTCTTTTTCTCTCCAAGGAATGCGGGGACAGGCTGGAGGCTGGCGCCGGGTGAGGCATCCTCCCCCAGCCAGAACATTTCTCCCTCCTGACGGAGCAACGGGGCCGCCTGACTCACTGGCTCTGTCACCAGTGAGTGATAAGGTTCACTGGGGCTTGCACCTAGGCCTGGCACTGGAGATCACATGGTGTTTAGGCTGAGCTGGTCTGCGACTGTAAACACGGTCACATGTTGAGAGATTTTCTTCCAGTTACTTGGACCAAACCCCAAAACACTGCCGAGTCACGGTGGGTGGGTCCCGGCCTGTCCCAGTGCTGGGCTTCTCCCACATTTTTCACCACAGATGAATCCCCGTTCCAACGGGAGGCTCCCTCCTTGGTGGGGAGAGCAGGGGCGGTCTCTGGCTGCTATATAAGGAAAGAACCAACTGGAGCGCTTCTGGCTCTGCTATCTGGCAGGCAGGGACTGGGACAGCCCAGTGGCCCTCCCAGCCTGGAGCATTTGAACGGCAGAAAGCCCACTCTCAGATGTGCTCCAGTGTGCTGGTGAGGCTCTGAGCTGAGGTCGGGGACAAGGACATCCTTCCTTCTGCGGCAGCCTCCTTGGCCTGCAGCCCAGTGTCCAACCCTCTGCTGGAATCTGCCAGAATCTGTCCCTCTTCCCAGTCTGAGATTGGCCTTATGTTGTGGGGGGGACTGTGTCCGGCTCTCCTGCCACCGCACCCCATCATCTCTGAAGTCTGGCTAGTGGCTTTGGGCAGAGAACTCCCTCCCAGAACTGGCCAGACTTGCCTGGGCTTCTGCACGCCCCGCCATGAATGTCACAGCTGAGCAGCTAATCCTTTGGGTTTAGGCAGGTGGCTTCTCATTCCATTCAGCTGCTGGCAGGGAATTTCCTGGGGGCCAGGAAGCCCACTTCAGCTGCCTTTGGGGCTGAGGAAGGAAGACAGCCCAGTGCAGCTCTATAAGATCTTTGTCTTCTCCCTGAGACCGACAGTCTCCCTGCTCTGTCCCACAGTGCCAACCCTGGAGGCCCAGGGGTGCAGCCCCCAGGATTCCTGGAGTTCCTTGGGGGCCCTGAGGGCCTCATGTCCTTAGTAGACCTGGTTCAATTTATGATGACAGCCAGTACTGGGTTTGTTTTGTTTTGTTTTTTGGCCTTTCACTGACATAAAAAATATCGATCAAAGACTGTACATGATGGCGCACGCCTGTAATCCCAGTGGCTTGGGAGGCGGAGGCAGGAGGATCTCAAGTTCGAGACCAGAGGCAGTCTGTGTAACTTAGCGAGACCCTGTCTCAAAAAGTTAAAAAATGGGCTGGGGGTGCAGCTCAGTGGTCCAGCACTTGCAGAGCATGCAGGTGGGAGGCCCTGGCTTCAACCCCCAGTACCGAAAAAAAAAAAAAAAAAAAAAGACTGTACCTCATACATCTACAGCGTGTTGGATTTTTTCACATGGAATACATCCCTGAAGCCTGCCCCACAGAGAACCCCAGAGGTGCCTCACAGCCTAGCGTTCCTTGTAGGTCTCTTCCTGATAGTGTGGATTATTTGCTCATGTTATCCTGGCACAACCTTGGTTAGTCAGAAAGCCCCAGTCGCTGATCCCAGTTTGACCGTCTCCTCATCTGGGAGGGGAGGCAGAGGGGTGACACGCTTAGCACCAGGCACCTGGGACTCACCTGACAAAGAACGTGAGTCCATTCAGAGTCACGGTCTGGGTTTCCCCCCAGGAAACCCAGAATTTAGTGGCCAAGTGCTTTGTGGCTGCTCAGGAGAGTTGACCCCAAGGTCTCATGCCTTGGTCCATTTAAGATGTTTGGGTATGTGGAGGGTCCCGCCTGAGGCTCAGTTTTTTTAGATGGTGGGATGGCAGAGGTGGCCCTCCCCCGGGGGCAGTGGTCAGCTGCAGCCTGGCGCTCCTGGTCTGCAGCCTAGGAAGAAAGGACGTGTGTTTTGGTGGAGACGGGCGAGGCTCGTTCCTCTCTGGGGAGAGGCCCTCCTGGAAGTTCCAGAAGGTGCAGGTGGGTGACTCACCCCGTCACTGACCGCGTGCCCCCTGCTCATCCCGACAGGCGGCTCTGACGGCTCCCGGCTGTACGACTGCGTGTGGAGGTACAACTCAAGCGTGAACGAGTGGACGGAGGTGGCGCCCATGCTGAAGGCCCGCGAGTACCACAGCTCCTCCGTGCTGGACGGGCTGCTCTACGTGGTGGCCGCCGACAGCACAGAGCGCTACGACCACACCACAGACTCCTGGGAGGCCCTGCAGCCCATGACCTACCCCATGGACAATTGCTCCACCACCGCCTGCCGTGGCTTGCTCTACGCCATCGGCTCCCTGGCCGGCCAGGAGACCATGGTCATGCAGTGCTACCACCCGGACACCGACCTGTGGTCGCTGGTAGACTGTGGCCAGCTGCCACCCTGGTCCTTTGCGCCCAAGACCGTGACTCTGAATGGACTCATGTACTTTGTCAGGTGAGTCCCGGGAGCCTGGTGCTGAGCGCATCGCCCCTCTGCCTCCCCTTGCAGATGAGGAGACGGTCAAGCTGGGATCAGCGAGTGGGGCTTTCTGACTCCAAGGCGCTCGTTACACCCTTTTCTCAGACCTGTTTCTGGGAGCTTCCAGGTTCTCTTTTTTTTTTTTTTTTTGGCAGTACTGGGGGTTGAATCCAGGGCCTCGCACCTGCGTGCTCTACAAGTGCTGAACCACTGAGCTGCGCCCCATCCCATTTTTTTTTTTACTTTTTGAGATAGTGTCTTGCTAAATTACACAGACTGCCTCTGGTCTCGAACTTGCGATCCTCCTGTCTCCACCTCCCAAGCTGCTGGGATTACAGGCGTGCACCACCTAACCCCGCTCTTCCAGGTTTTCTTAATCAAGTCACCCCAAGAACGATGGATCTGGGTCCTTTCAGCAACAGGGCCGCTGTAGCCCTGGCGGCACAGGGCTGAGCCAGGCAGCCAGGGCTTCCCTGTGCTTGCACTGGCCGTGTGGGATTGTCCACTGAGAGGTGCCCCAGTCCCATCTGTTGGGCTTGATGACCTGTGTGGTCACAGCTAAATGTCCCCTCCCGCTGTTTAGGGGCCTCTGGGAGTGTGCCCAGGGCTCCCCGCACACCAGGCACTGCTGCTATGTGCGCACCTGGGTGCGAATTTGGGCATCGGCTGCTCCTCTCTGGCCTGGGGTCTGCCTGAAGCTGTGGGACCAGGAGGGAGAAGAGGGCTGTGAATGTCAGTCCCCTCGCTCCCCTTTTGGTCTGGGAGCCCTGAAAAGTTTGTGCCCTTTGCTGTGGGGCCCCGACCTTCCCCCGCCTGGGCAGTGTTAACCCTCATCTGCCCCACCCCTGAGACAGGAGGCACCTCCTGGGGGTGAACACCAGATGGAACAAAGGCGTCACTGCTTGTCATGCAAGTGGCCGAGGAGCCCAGAACCTCAGCCAGCGCTGGTCCTGTTATGAAACAGCCCGGCCCATGCCCAGCTCTCCCCACCTCTTGGAGGTGTCTTCAAGGAGGGGTGGGGTGGCTATAAATACAACCTGTTAGAACACCAAGAGCCTGCGCTGCGGCGCCTTGGGCATGGCTGGAAGCCCAGCACCTTTGGGCACGTCCTTCCTGTCCTGTGGTCCCGGAGCTAGGCCTGCCTAAGGCTGCCCTGGGCCCCACACCCACCCGCTTTCCTCTTCCTGGTGGGAAGCTCGGGTCAGCTGTTCCCTCCCAGGGTGGAGGTGGGAGGGTGTTGCGCCTGCAGGCCGTCTGCCTGGGCTGTGACAGACAGGAAAGGAAGCTGGGGCTTTCATGCGGGGCAGCCTGCAGGCTGTTGGAGCTGCCCTGACTGAATAGCCTGGAAGTGGGGCACAACCTAGAGCCTGGGGCTGGTGCCCGGGAGTGGCGCCCGCTGTCACCCTGTTCCTGCACTTTGGCTCACCTGGAGCTTCATAACCACCACCCAGAAAGCCACCTAGACCTGGACAGCACCCATCGGGGAAGGGCCACTTGGAGGCCGCAGCTCCTCAGCCATCGTCAGCGACCTGTGAAGGGGGCTGCTGGCCCGGCCTCCCCCCAGCTGTGGCCCTGTTGTGGTGGCTCCTTGGCTCGCATGCAGCAGTTCCACAAAGGGAGAGCTGGGGAACCCCATGCAGCCTGGCTCTCTCCAGCTGCAGCCCCTGTGTCTCTGCAGGCAGGGGAGTGGCCTTTTACTGACAGGGGAGTGGAACAGCCTGGCCGGTCCCAGTGTTTGGTCACCGTCATCCGACAGCCCATAAACAAGAGCGGTTTTTACCCTTTGAAATGGTCAGGGAGGGACTGAAGACAAGGGAGGCGTTCTATGGGAGCGGGCTTCCGGGCCTCAAAGTTCTGGAACCTGGCCGGCCCATACGTTCCGGAAGTGTGTACAATGGGTTTCCTGTAACAGCCACTGAGCTGAGTACTTGCTACAGAGACCATCTGGTCTGCTGAGCCTGATCTTGCTGTTGGGCCTTTTTGCCAGCCCCTGGGCTTCAGCTGCTGCCAGTGTGTGCCTCATCACAGCCCCCTTGCTCTCCGTGCCACGCCCTCTCCTGTCAGGGTGGGGCCCAACAGGGTCAAAGGGTCCTGGTGGCAAGGGGACAGGCATTGCTGGTGTCTTTGTTCCTGTGGCTGCGTTTGTCTTGCTGGGCACTGAGGATACAGCAGGTGGAGGATGGAATTGAGGTGCATGGTGGCATTGAGGGCGCTGACAAGGAAGGGCCAGGGGGAGGCCTGACCTGGTCAGCCACAGAGACCTTCCCAAAAGGGTGGCTCAAGTCAAAGTGGGAGCAGTGGGAAGGAGCCAGGGGCAGGCAGGAGTGCAGTGCCTTCCAGATCAGAAGGAACCCATTGTGGTCATGCTGTGGGAGTCACTGACAGGCTGCAGGCGCCCAAGGGGGTGGCCTTTGGGTTTGTGGAGCAGGGCTGGGTTCCAGCTTCAGAGCCTGGAATTGGCCCCTATGATCCTAGGGACGGTGTCCCCCAAGCAAGGGAGCTGCGATATGGCATTGTAAAACTCCAGATCAGCTGGGCACTGTGGCCGCACTTGTCATCCCAGCACTCCGGAGGCTGAGGCAGGAGGATTGTGAATTCCAGGCCAGCCTGGGTTACACAGTGAGACTATATCTCAAAGAATTTTTTTTTTTTTTTTTTTTTTTGTTTGTTACTGGGGGTTGAACCCAGGGCCTCGCTCTTGCATGCTTTACAAGTGCTGGACCACTGAGCTGCATCCCCAGCCCAGTTTTTTACTTTTTGAGACAAGGTCTCACTAAGTTACGCAGACTGCCTCTGGTCTCGAACTTCTGATCCTCCTGCCTCTGCCTCCCGAGCTGCTGGGATTACAGGCGTGTGCCGCCTATCCTGGCTAAGAATTTTTTTTGTTGTAAAGGACTTTGAAGTCATTGGAGGAGTCAGTGACTTTGAGGACTCTCTGTCCCTTCACACCCAAGGTGCTTCCTTCTTGCTCTGACTGGCTGTCCTCTCCCCACTTCCTTACACAGGGATGACTCTGCGGAAGTGGACGTGTATAACCCCACGAAGAACGAGTGGGACAAGATCCCGCCTATGAATCAGGTCGGTTTGTGGACATGCCGGTGTTGTGCACACAGGCTGGTCCTGATGTTGCAACGACAATGTCAGCATGATGAGTGTTTGGGAGACTATCATGGTGGGTGGGGCCTGTGCTGCGTCCTCCCCAAGTATTAGCTCAGTTAATACAAGGCTGGATTTCCCTCATTGTGTATTTGAGAGTGGGCAAGACCCAGATGTTAAATAAGATCCCAGGACCATGGCCACCGAGTTCATCCATTTGACTAGTATTTATTGAGCACCTACTATGAGCCAGAAAGCAGAAGGGGGCAAGAGGGTGAGATGTAATTACCTAGGAACGTTCCACAGGACAGTAAGTACAAAGGCCCTGGGGCCTAGCTGGAGGGGCTAAGCTCAGAGAGGTCTTTGGGCACTGACCCCCCCTCAGCTGATTTCCTGAGAAACTGACCGTGGGAATACTTTTATTGGACACTTCTTGGGTGCTCTGAGTAGGACACCCACACTGCTCCACCATCTGCCAGGTCTCTGGTTTTTTTTGTGTGTGTGTGGTACTGGAGGTTGAACCCAGGGCCTCCCACTTGCATGCTCTGCAAGTGCTGGACCATTGAGCAGCACCCGCAGCCCATTTTTTCAGTTTTTGAGACAGGGTCTCGCTAAGTTACGCCCACTGCCTCTAGTCTTAAACTTGGGATCCTCCCGCCACTGCCTCCAAGCCACTGGGATTACAGGCGTGCACCACCGTGCCTGGCATCCCTGCTTATTGAGAAGAGCAGCGCTAAGTCTGATGATGCGGTGCTGCTGGAAGGCTCATTCGAATTTGGCCGGGTGTTCCATTGAGTCCCAGCTCTGCCGCTGTTGGCCATGTGACCTCAGTTTCCCCATTTGTAAGATGGAGAGAATAGAGGCGCCTATCCTAGCAGGCCTGGAGGAGATAATGATAGATACGGTAGGGAGGCGCTGGGCGTGGCCATGGGGAGGGATCACCAGCCAGACCCAGGCAGTCGTGTGACCCTGGAGGCCCGTTCCCTCCGTGGAATGCAGGAAGGATACTGGCTGAGGATGGCTCCCAGTGCTGTGCCTGGGGCATGCCAGGGCTACCCCTCTATAGGGCTAACAAGCACTCCTTGTCTCTGGGTCCCCTGGCACCTTCTTGGGGGCTGGGAATTGGCCCTGCCCTCCGCTCACCCCTCCCCCTTCGCCCACAGGTGCACGTCGGGGGCAGCCTGGCCGTCCTGGGAGGGAAGCTCTACGTCTCCGGAGGCTATGACAACACGTTTGAACTCTCGGATGTGGTGGAGGCGTACGAGCCAGAGAGCCGGGCGTGGAGCGTGGTGGGGCGGCTCCCGGAGCCCACCTTCTGGCACGGCAGCGTCAGCATCTTCCGCCAGTTCATGCCGCAGACGCCTGCAGGTGGGCGTGGCTTCGAGCTGGACAGTGGCCACGGTGACATGGACGCAGGCCGGTACCGGCCATTGCAGAACCCTGACGAGCTGCACTAGCCCCGGCCTGGCCCACAGAGGGCCTTGGAGCAGGAGGCCCGGCACCGACGGGGGACCCCCTCCTGCGTGCACGGGATGTGTTGGGTCACCAGGCAGAGCGCGGGCTCCCGGGGACTGAGTGAGCCCCAGGATCCATCGTCTGGCGGGTTTCTCTGCATTCACAGCCCAGGTCCCAACGGTGGGGGCTGAATCCAGTTGTGTGCAGCCTTCCCGGGGCCAAGGAAGAGCTGCTTCCCTCCCAGCACGTCGTCTCTGGCTTCCGGAGGTCACCCCAGCCTCGTCCCCAGCTCACCCACACAGTACAACCCTCTGTCTGCTCGTTCCCGCCTTGAGCAGAGGGCGAGGGTCCTACGAGGGTCTGAGAATGGCTTGGGCTTCCTGTAGGCCCCGGACAGTCCTGGAGCACCAGGAACCAGACGGACGATGGCTGCAGTGGTCCCAGACTACGTCCAGGGCTCAGGTGGAGTGGCCTCCCCAGCGGTGGGCACGGGGCCAGGGGGACTGAGCCAGAGCGTGAGCATGGAGAGGCCCACGGAGTTGTTTCCAGGGCGCATGGCCATGGCAGTTGGGTCTCCCCCTCCCCCAATGTGTCCTCACCTGCAAGGAGGCCTCTCCGGGGCCTTTGTACCAGGCTGGCGGAAGAGAGGGCGAAGGCCACAAGGCAAGGTTGCTGCTCCTTGTTGGTGTGCCCTGGGAGTCGCACCGATGCCCAGCCACGCAGACAGCTCCTGGACCTGGCAGTGAGGACAACGGCCTCCGTCGCCTCGGGCTGGAAGTGCTGCAGTTTCACATTTCTAAGGAGAGGTATCGGAGGACGGGTGGCTGGTAGGCTCCGACTTCCAGATCGCTCATGCCAGTGCCAGGGCCAGGGCCTTCTGCTAGAGAGAGTGACCTGAGCTCCCAGATGCACGAGTGGGGCCAGAGCGGCGGCTTGGGGAGTCCTTGGTTTTCTTGTGAAAGTGAAAGGTTTCCACAGGTTAGGGGTTCGGGCCCTGCCAGGGACCGCAAGTGGCCTCTGCTTGAACTTGTCGGCCTTCCCCAAGCCAATGTTTGGGGCTGCCATTTCCTAGCGAAGGCCCGTTCTCGCTAGGGATAGAAAGTCATGGCGCCATCACTTACGTTGTGCCTAAAACCCTGTTGTTGGCCCCTGCCGGGGTTTGTTGCCTTAACTTCTCCTGGGCAGCCATCAGGGCTGTGGGGTGGGGCTGCTCTGTTTGGTGCCGTGCTGGGCAACAGGCACTGGGGAGAGGCCGAGGCAGCACCATGTGGAATGTGCAGCCTTGTCCAAGGCATGGCAGGTGGCCTGCCTTGTGCCCAGGCCTGGACCTGAGTGAGCCAAAGGCAAGCCCTGCTCCTCAACCCTCGAAAGCTGCCTCCCCACATCCCAGGGGGCAGTGGGCGCCCTGTCAACGGTAGGGGCGTGGCAGAGTAGGGCCCCAAGCTCAGAGCCAGGGAAGTATGCCTTGTCCAGCCCACTTGGGGACACAGCCACTGCTGTCAGGTTGTCTCAGGGATGGGCCAGTGGCCTCCCTGAGGAAGAGCGCTGGATTCCCGTTCTCTCTGCACCCTTTCACCAGGACCAGCACCCGCTTTACCCCACTGTCCACTGTGGCCGTGCACATGGGGCTGTGCAGGAGAGATGGGCTTGGGTCTGTGTCCTGCTCCACCTCTGCTTCGGGTTTAAAAGACCAAGGATGGAGAAGAGCAGGCACCAGCCTCAGCCACAGCAGGCCCCTCCAGCGGGCAGCCCAGCTGCGAGTCCAGGATCGAGCCCTTCCCCTCCAGCCTCGCTGTCACGGGTTCTGGGCTGTATTGCCCCGCCACTTACAGGTGCCTGGATGCTGACTTTGGGACAGTAGCTGGGGAAGGGACTGTCCCTACATGTTAAATGCACAGAACTCTTACCAAGACATAATGAAAACTCAGTGACTGGTATTCCATGCTAATCTACTGAGGTATTCTATATTTGTATGACTTCAAGACTTTTACATATTAAAGGCCACCTCCCTCCAAAGTCGAGCGTCCAGGCACAGCACAGAGGGTGGGACAGGTTCACCTATTTATTTTTGCCTATTCTGTAGGCTTTCGGAATCCTGGCTATGGCTTTAAGATGCCTTCAGTACTTGTGGAAATAAAGATATTTCCCGTATCAGTGGTGTGCTCGCCTTTATCTTCCCTCTGCTGGGTCTTCTGGGGGTCCTTGGGTAAGGCCAGCATTGGGGAGCAGGGACAGGGTTGGGTGAGCCTAGGGTCTGAGGGGGTTCTGAGTGGTGTCTCATCTCAAGAGATGCTGAGGAGTCAGTGGCTTCATCTATAAGTTTCCAGGTGGGTGGAGATCGGCCACCCCTGCCTGTCCTGGGGCTCAGCTCATGTCTGCCTCACCTATGTAGTGCCCGGTGGTGGATTCCTGTCTGCAGTGGGATGAACCCTGGGCCTGGGGAGGTAAAGCCTTTAAAGGCAGATCCCCAAACAGGCTCTGAGCCCCACAAGCTGTGGAGCTCAGGACATTTTCATACCTGCAGTGCCCAAGTTGCCCTGAGAGGCCGATGCCTGGGCCAAGGAAAGGGAACAAGACTTTGAGGCTAGGCTTTTGGCATTTTTTTGTTTTTGGTATTGGGGATGGTTCAACACTAGGCCGCATCCCCAGCCTGAGTTAGCCTTTAGAAACTATTTCTGTGCTGCTAGAGATTGAACCAGGGCCTTGTATATGTTAGGCAAGCACTCAACCACTAAGCTACCCCAAACCCAACATATGGCTCTATTTTTCGCCACTACTGGCAGGCTAAACCCAGGGCTTTGGCGCATATTTCACAAGCACTCTACCGCTGAGCTGCACCCCCAGCCCATTTTATTTATTTTTTATCTTGAGACAGATTCTTATTAAGTTACGCAGGCTGCCCGTCCTTGAACATGCGCTCTTCTTGCCTCCACATCCCAAGTCGCTGGGATTAGAAGCGTGCACCACGGCGCCCATCTCAAGTCTGCCATTTTAGTATCCTTCCCAGAACAGACCTGAAGCAGCTCATAACCTACACAGGAAAGTCAGGCAAAGCTGAGGAATGGATTACTCCGCTTAAATACCACCCACCTCTGGGATCCCAATGGTCGAGGAATGAAAGGAAAGACAGCTGAACGGATTCTAAGTCTAAAACACTTTGCTAGCCTCCAACTCTAAGAGGAATTAGCCTTGGGGGTGGGTGGGCCATGCCATTCTAGGGGGCCCCCTGTGGTGGATTAGGCAGGGCCTTGCTCTGAAACTGCTCCCCATCCAAGCCTGCCTCACCTGCGCCCCACACCCAAATGGCAGACTATGCCAGGGCCCTCTTCTCCCTCCCACGGGACGGGTTCCTGTGGGCATGTGGCCACCCAGGCTGCCTCTGCTTGTTCAGCTACACTTGAACTGGACCTGGGTCTTGGCTCTGGCCAGCGAGGCCATCATTGTGGCCCCAGGCACCCCATTCTGACTGCAGAGGCACAGCGGCGATGTCCACCCCACTAGGTGGCCTCGCCTCCACTAAAGCGGGAACATTACCACTGCTGGGCCAGTGCTCCTGCTTCCAAAATCCCGATGGAACGCAGGCTGGGGAGACGGAAGCATCCAGAGCCAGGGGCTTGGCCTCCAAACCTACCTCGCCATGTCCTGCTCAGCTGAGGTCTCCTGAGGAGCTGCCAGCTGGGATGTGAGGTCCACACAACTGGGCAGGGTGCCACGGGAGCCCAGGTGGGGAGAAAGAAGCAGTGCCATCGGACAAGCGAGTCCAGAGCCATGGGGTTTATTGGGGGCCGGGGCCAGGTGGGCAGGGTAGGCTATGCGTCACAGTCCTCGGGGACAGCCGCTGTGATGATGAGCGAGGGTTCCAGGACCCCGGGACCAGCAAAGCTCTCCTCTGTGCACAGTCTCTGGCCTGGGAGCTGGGAGGCCAGGCCACCCTGGGACAGGGACTCCACGATGACCTCGGCGGAGCCCACCTCCAGCTCCGAGGGCGGCTGAAGCGCCACCACCACCATCTTCTCGTCCTCGATGACCAGGTTGCGGAGCTTGCGCTGCCGGGGGTTGTAGTTCTCCACCCGGTCGTGGATCTCCATGTGCCGCCGCAGGTGCGCCTGGGGGAGGGTGCGCTCAGGGCGGGGCGGCGGGCAGGGCCCGGCGGGAGGGCAAGGGGCCCGGGGCCTGGCCTACCTGCCGCGTGAACTTGTAGCCGCACTCCGTGCACTCGAACTTCCTCACGCCCTTGTGTCGTCTGACGTGCACACGTAACTGCTCCACAGCTGCGGGGAGGATGGGGCGGCCAACGTTGGAGGGGACCGGAGGCCAGGAGCCCCAGGGGCTCCGTGGAAACACGCAGGAGGCCCTTGGCAAGGGGGGCCAGGCCCAGCCAAGGCTCTCCAACGCCCCTAAGACCCCAGCTTTCTCTGCCCCAGGACCCCCCGTGGAAGATGGAAGAGATGCCCCAACAAGAAGGTTGTGCTGCTTAGAAAGTGCTGGCAAGCCAGGCTTGCCCGAGCGCTCAGCGGAGAGGCCCCAGCTCAGCAGCAGAAAGCAGGCGGCCTGGCCCTGGGCTCCACCCCCGCCAGGTACCTTTGAAGGTCTTCCCGCAGATCTGACAGAAGTGGGGCCGGCCCTCCTGGTGGCGGCTGGCCACGTGCCTCAGGAGGGGCCCCTTCTCCGTGAAGCGCTGCTCGCAGAACTCGCAGCTGAAGGGCCTCTCGCCCGTGTGGGTGCGGTTGTGCTTGTCCAAGCTGGCTGCAGGGGCAAGGTGGCGGTCAGTTGCTGGCCTCGGCCCCCAGCCAGGAGCGGGGAATTGGGCCTGGCTCACCTTGGGTGCGGAAGGTCTTGCCACAGAGGTGGCACTGGAAGGGCTTCTCGCCCGTGTGTGTGCGCAGGTGCATGTTGAGGTTCGCCTTCTGGGTGAAGGCGTGGCTGCAGAACTCACACACGTATGGCCTCTCATTCCTGTTCGGTGGGACACAAGCAGGGGCCGTCACGGAGGGAAGCAGCCCCCTTTCCCTCTGCTGCAGCTGGGGTTCCATGACCCAAGGCCTTGGGTGGTGCCAGGAAAGGGGCGCCATCTCCATCCTGGCTTGTTGTTGTTAGGTGCCGCTGAGTCATCTCTGACTCATAGCGACCCTCATAGGGTTTCCTTTTTTTTTTTTTTTTTTTTTTAGTACTGGGGGCTAAACCCAAGCACTGAGCTGCAGCCCCAGTCCCATTTTTACTTTTGTTTTTAGCAGTACTGGAGAGTTGGTAAATTATGTAGGCTGCCTCTGGCCTCAAACCTGCGATCCTCCTCCTCCCCATCCCCGAGTCGCAAAGATCACAAGCATGTGCCACTGCGCCCCCTCATAGGGTTTGCGATGGCTGATTGTTTCGGGATTGCCTCAGGAGTGGGTTGCCACATCCTTCTCCTATTTTTGCGGTGCTGGGAACCGAACTCGGGACCTCAGAGACTGCAGAGCGGCGCTCTACCAACTGAGCTAAATCCCAGCCCCTTCATCCTGGCAGCAGGAGGGAAATCACAGGAAGCTCGGGAAACCCAGCATTTCCCGGGAGGCGCAGCAACTCCCCTCAGCACGAAACCCATCCCCACGCTACACGTAGCTCGCCTGTCCCTCAGCTCAACCCCAGAAAGGCTGCAGGCCTTTCTGCAGGAGCACTGCAGGACTCGGGGAAGCACTCAGCCACGTGCAGGAAGCCAGTGCCCGCTGCCGAGAGCAGGGGGAGGGCGCCCCGCACCTGTGCTTGGCCTTGATGTGCATCTGCAGCCCGTTGCGGCTCGAGGCCCGGTGCCCACACTCCTCGCACACAAACAGCTTCTCCCCGCGGTGCTTGAAAGCCTCGTGCAGCTGGAGCTCCGTCCGGGACAGGAAGCACTTGGCACAGGTCGGGCACTGCGGGGCAGGCAGAGGGAGCAGGGCCAGGTGAGGGTGGGGCCGCCTCGCTCCTGTGCCTCCCAGCGCTGTCTGCCACTTACCGCGTGGGGCTTGGGTGCCCCGTGCAGCTTGATCATGTGGCTCTGCAAGTCCTTCTTCTGCATGAACTGCTGGGAGCAGGAGGAACACTGGAAAACAGGCCCGAGTTACCTCCGGGGCAGCGGGCGCCAATGCCACAGCACCAGGCAGGGCACAAGAGGGGTCCCTGATCTGAGGTGAAGGATGGTCCTCAGGAGGGGTGGGGCAGTGCTCGGAATGTCGAGTCTGCCCTCCATGCAAAGAGATGAAGCTGCAGCCAGCGGCCCTCCCCACAGATACAGGGCCACTGGATGGGCACGGAAGGCAAGCTCCATGGCAGCTATCCAGGGAGAGGCACCCGACACTACCCCAGGCAAAGAGCTCCCCCTGACCCCTGACCCCGGGGACAGGCCAGGCCTCACCTTGTAGGGCATCTCCCCCGTGTGAGACACCATGTGCACCCGCAGCTCCATCCTCCGGCGGAACGTCTCCTGGCACACGGAGCACGTGAAGACCTGGCGGGGTGAGGGGCAAGCAGGGCCAGCGTCAGGGGAGGCCTGGGCCTACGACGGCAGCCTCTGCCGGGAAGTCTGCCTGGGGTGGGGGACGCTAGGGTGGGAGAGGGCAACAGGTAACCTCCCTGCCCTGACATCACCAAGTGGCGCTCACTGCCACGTCAGACCTCTCTCAGCCCCCGACAGACTGGGGACAGGGCCCCAGCTGCCACTAACAGACCTCTGGGAAGACAGGGGAGGGGTTTAGCCTGACCCTTCCCACCGGGGCAGCTGACGAGTGAGCAAGGAGACCAGGAGTCCCTTCCAGCAGCCACTCCGCTGCTCTAAAGCCCAAGGTGGCGCTCAGCCGGGCCCTGGGCAGGCAAACCCAAAACGCTTCCCACAATGTCCCTCCCGAGCTTCTCCCTTCTGCGCTGGGACCCATCTGTACCAGGGCCTGATGACATCCAAGGCCCCTGCTGCTCTCTGAGTTGACAGGCCCCCTCAGAGACGGTCTGGAGGACCTTCCCAGATGGCACAGAGCCGCGTGCCAGCGCGCCCAGGCCCTGCCGAGCTCCCAAGTACCTGTTCGGAGCGGTTCAGGCAATTGCGGGCTTCGTGCTCCAGGAGGTTCTCCTTCCGGAAGTAGCACTTCCCACACTTGGGACACTCGAAGGGCTTCTCCCCAGTGTGCTTCCTGCCGGCAGGAAGAGCCACAGGGGTGTGGGGTCTGAGCAGCTTCCCCAGCTCCCACCGCTGCCCCACGCTGTGCTGCACAGTAGAGGGGAAGAGGGGTCCTGGGGCTGGCGGCGAGACCCTAGCGGACGTGCAGGGGCGAGCCCAGAAACCCTCCTCCAACTCGGAGACCCCAGCAAGGAGCCCGATGGGGACAGCTGGGAGCCAGGAGCCAGCCCCTCGAGTGGCCACCTTGGGGTGACTGGCACAGAGGCCTGGCTAGCGGCCGCCTCTCTGAAAGCAGAGGCATTGCTGCATCATCCCAGGACCTCCGTGGGCTCCACCTTCAAAGCCATGGCCAGAATCCGCCCACTTCACATCCCTGCCACCAGCAAGTGCAGCAGCAGCAGCAGCCCCTGGCGTGGCAGGAACCACTGCCTGCACTCCCAGCTCCAAGCCAACCTCCCTGACACGTTCAGTTCAGAAGCCAAAAGGACCCCTGGAAGACCGGGCAGCCCTCAGCACCTCTTGGCTGACACCCCTCTGCTGCTTCCCGTTTCAGTGGAAGCAAAGGCCCAGGGGCTGCTGAGGGCAGGGCTGTACCTCAGTGAGCTGGGCTGCCCCTCACTTCACTGGTCTCGCTCTCAAGTCCCTGCCTGGCCTCTCAGCAGGTCCTCACCCCTCACTGTTGGCTCCAGCCAGGCCCAGTCCTCAGAGCCTACAGACTGGCCCTTTCCCCGTCCAGAAGTCTGTCCTCTTTACCTCCTGAGGTCTTTGCTCACACCTCACCTCAGTTTAAGTCTCCCTAGGCCACGGTAATTTAAAAGTGCACCCTGACTTCCCCAGGCCCTGGGCCTACGCACCTTTGCTCCTTTCTAATGCCCTGCCCGCTTTCTAGCACGCTGCAGATGTACTCGTTCCGTCTTTGTGTTTACGTGGGCACTGTGCTGCTAGAAGGTAAGTCTGTGAGGACCTTGGCTGTGTTTGTGGCAGTCCTGACCGCCCACGACAGTCTAAGTTATCTGGCAGTTTGTTGAATGAACGCACTAAATGAATGCTGACCTCAGGGCCCACGGAGGGCATGGGAAGAGCTCTCACAGGCTGCCAGGACCCAAGCCTTCTCTCATGCTCTGCCACTACGTCAGCTGTCCACATCCCCACCAACGCAGTGACCTCATGAAGCTGCCAGTCCCCTCCATCCAGCAACCCCCAGCCCATGGCGGGGATGGAGACAGCGCTCTGCACCAGTCTTTCACTGGACAGTGCCTGGAGTATCTGGGTGAACCTGGACAGCCCCAGGATTCCCCATGCACTGGGATTACCCAAAGGCTCCGCCAGGGCCTACTGCTCCGGGGCCAAGCACAGGCATAGCACAGAGGTCTCAACTCCAGGCGATTACTAGGGTCTTCCCAGAGTGCCAGACTGAGAACAGGTGTGGCACGACCTGGCTTGGTAAGAAAGTGCACTGTGATGAACGAGTATGTCCTGGGTAGGGAGTGGCAGGACCGTCACCTATCTGCTGCCCCCAAGGCCTTGCAAGGGCTCTGGAACACTGCTGTCCGAGAGAACTCTGTGTGATGATGGACGTGCTCTGCCTGCACCATCCAATTAGGTAGCCAGGAGCCACATGGCTAAGGAGCACTCGAAATGTGGCTAGTGTGTCTGAGCAACTGAATTCAATTCTAAGTCATTTTAGGTTAACACAGCCTCCTGGGACTCCTGGTTATCTTACTGGACAATGAAGCTTCAGATACACACTCCGCTATACCCAGAGCAAATGTCCCCAGAAGTGCAGGTGCCATTAATCCTGAAGATCAGCATCTTGGCCAAAGCCCACACTGCCAGGCTTTGTTGTTGTTGGGTGCCGTCAAGTCGTGACAGTGACCCCTCATAGGGTTTTCAATGGCTGACTGTTTCGGGATTGCCTCGGGAGTGGATTCCCAAGTCCTTCTCCCGTTTTTACGGTGTTGGGAACCGAACTTGGGACCTCGGAGGCTGCGGAGCGGTGCTCTGCCCGCTGAGCTAAATCCCAGCCCTACTGCCAGGCTTTAAAAACTGCTGGTCAGGCTTCGAGCTGGGATTTAGCTCAGTTGGTAGAGTGCCGCTCTGCAGCCTCCAAAGCCCCAAGTTTGGTTCCCAGCACAGCAAAAATGGGAGAAGGACGTAGCAATCCACTCCCGAGGCAATCCCAAAACAGTCGGCCATTGAAAACCCTATGAGGGTCACTGTCACGACTCGACGGCACCCAACAACAACAAAGTCAAGTCTCAGCTCCAGCTCAGAGGCCACAGGCTTCTCCCATCACCTTGGCAGAAGCCAGCTGGCAGTCAAAATCCACCGTGGTAGAACCTGTTGATGAGGTATCCACAAACCCATTGCCAACCAAAAGATGCACAGAAGGAGGGGGACGAAGAGTCCAATCCCCACAGAAGGTTCCTCCTATTCCCTGATGACCAGAGGCACGTCAACACCAGGTACTACGCGGTTCTGCAATAGAGCCCTTGAGCTCCCAGGGAGCTCAAAAGTAGGGAGTAAAGAACCCATCCCCCAACACGGGTATGGCAGTCAGGAAAAGAGAAGAGAAAAACAGAGCATTTACCTGTTGTGGACTTTTAGATAGTATTTGCTGAGGAACTTTTTATGACATGTGGGACACTCCACCGGCACCGCTGTACCTTTTCTGTTCTCAGCAGGCTCCACTGCTAGGGAACCCGCACCCAGGGCTGGCTCAGCAGCACAGGGCTTTCGGGTTCCTTTTGACTTCCTCCTCGTCAGCACAGTTTCAGGCTCAGAAACGTAATCGCCATCCCCGTCGTCCTCAACTTGAACCACCACTTCCCACTAGAGCAGAAGAGGCAGTAGGAGGGGTGGGGTCACCAAAGGAAGCAGCAGGGGCTGTGGGAGCCACCTTTAGTTTTATCCCAAGTCACACGACCCAGATGATTACCTTCACCAGAGCCTGCTCTCTTCAGGACAACATCTGAATGTTGGATTTGGGGAGAGGTGGCTCTTTTTGTGAGGAACTGGAAGCCTCAATGGGTTTCGCTATCCTAGGAAAACGCCTGTGGCCCTGACGCTGCCCGCTCCACCCCTAATGACGTTGGCAACCATGGACAACTGTGACTTGTAGAAAGGTCAGCTGAGGCCACCGGCTTCCCATGTTTGGAGAAAACCTGCTCCACGTAACAGAGATTCTACTCTGGAGTCCAGATTGCCCCACAAGTGTCCATTTCCCCCCCCTATTCTGCCTCCCCAATTCCAGGTCCCTGGGCACAGTACCTCACTACTCTCCCCCTGCAATGGGGCACCTTCTGCCTCCAAGGGCCTTGGGAGCACTTTGCAGTCTTCAGGCTCTTTGTCCTCTGGGGGACAAGGCTTCAGAGCCTGCCTGAGTTTCCCACACAGGAGGGAGGGGCTTTCCTGAGCAGGGGGACTAAGCTCGGGCCCCGGGGGGCTGTGACCGTCTCTTGGCTCCTGTTCCTTGGGGACCAGGCCCAGAGTCCTCGAAACTTCCTCTTCCTCCACGTCTGTCGGCTCCTTGAGGTGACCTTTCACCTCCCGGGAGGCAAGTATGGCCAGTCCACTCTGGCAACTTGGTGCCTGTCCCCCGGAGGTTTTGGACTGGAAGCTCTGGCACAGTGCCACAGCCTCAGGTACTCGCAACTCCCTGGCCGCCAGGAGCACCTGATCGCGGTTCCCGGAGGTGAGGGCGAGGTGACCAGTGTAGAAAAAATCCAACAAGAGGCCAAATATCTCCGCAAAGCCGGCAGGGAGGACTACGCTGCCCCTGGAACCGTCCCCGTAGAGGCTCTGGAAGAAGTGGCTGCAGCAGGCAAGGACACTCCAGTGCGCTTTGAACACCAGGCCCCCCACGTCCAGGGTGGCGTCGCAGTACTGGCCCTTCTCCCGCTGCTTGTTGAGCTCCTGCAGAACCCTCACGCTGTGCTGCACGAAGGAGCCGTCCATGGTCTGAGGGGAAGGAAAGCAGAAGTGACGCCCTGGCCAGCACGAACAAGAGGAAGCCCCTGCACTCGAGCGGAGAGAAAAGGAGGCTGGACTCGACTCCATCACACTTACCAGGACCTGGGCTCGGGTCAAGGTTAGAGGGCGCCCTCGGAGACCAGGCACCCACGGACAGCCTCCCGGGGGCGGAGGCCGCCCTGGATTGGCCAGCGAGGCCGGCGGGGTGGGGCATAGCAGGAGACAGGACAGGGTCGGGAAGAGGTGCAGGCGGGAAGAAGCCAACCAGAGAGCGGGGAGGGGATGAAGGCCCAGCGATCGGCCGTGCACTGCCCGAGGACCCCGGGAGGGGACGCACGGCGGCCGCGCACAGGTGACCAGAGCCCACGCCGCGCCCCCGGGTCCGGAGCGGCCGGCGGGAAGTGCACACGGCCACGCGGCCCGCAGCTCCCCTCCCGCCCCCCGCGCCCTCCTCACCCTGGGCGGGCGGCGTCGCTTCCACAACCCACGAACCAACTGTCCCGGGCCTTACGTGCCCGGCCCACCTTGCGGAGGCGCTGCCGTCGCCGCACCGGACGTGACGTCAGGGCGCGCCGGCCGGAGCCGGCGCTCTGGAGCCATACGGCTTCTGGCTGCAGGCCCCGGGGGCGGGGCCGCAGAGAACGACCAATGATATGTGCAAGGGGTGGGGCCAGGCCCAAGCCCGGTGGCCTGGGACCCGACTTCCGGAGTTGCCTAGCAACACCAAACTGGACCTTTCCGGGGCTCTGAGCTCGGATTAGAAGGGGCGGGGCCCCACGAAGAGGGGCCACGAAGGGGCGGGGCCCCCAAACCCCTCCCCGACCGGAAGCGCAGCTGGGACGCAATTCACACCTCAGGTCTTTATTGGAAGCCGGGAGCCTGAGCTGAGCTCCCGTGCGCGTACATGTCGCGAGCGTCTCGGACACGCCAGGCCTGCCAGGCTCCACCTTCAGCCGGCAGAGCCCCCGAGGCTTACAGTCCGCCCCGCCCCGGCGTGGCCCGCCTGACCCCCGATCAGGTGGAGCCGCAGCGCCTCGTGTAGTCCTGGATGGAAGCCTGGAAGTGCTCGGTGTTGTTGAGGTCTGGGCGGCAGAGGATCACGTAGCACTTGGGGAGAAAGTAGCCGCCGAAGCCGCCGCCCAGGCTGGTCAGCACGGCCAGCACGTTGACCACGGGCAGGTACCTGCCCTGGTGGATGCTGGCCATGGTGAGGAAGGTGATCCAGGATACGAAGTTGAGGAGCAGGCTGAAGGTGACACACTTGGCCTCGTTATAATTCTCTGGCAGTTCTTTGCCCAGGTAGCTGCAGGCAAAGGCGCTCGCCGACAGGAGGCCATTGTAGGTGAAGGCTAGCAGGAAGCCCACCGAGTTGCCCTCTGTGCACTCAAGGATCACGAGTTGGGGGAAGCGCTGGTATTCCCTGGTGGGCAGTGGGGTCCACACGGCGAGCCACGTGAGACAAATGAGCAGCTGGGCCGTGGAGCTGATCGTCACAAACAGGCCGGCGCCGTGGTTCTGGACCCAGGCACGGTAGAACGTGGGTACCTTGGTGGAGAACTTGAAGATGATGACCAGTTGGAAGGAGCGGATCGTCAGGCAGGACAGGAAGATGGCAAAAGCCAGGAAAAAGAGGGCCTGGCGCATCAGGCATGTGGGCCCTGTGGGCTCCCCAAAGAAGCCATAGAGGCTGCAGCTACCCGCTGCCAGGGAGCCCAGCATGAGGAAGCACAGCCTGCCCCCAGCTGATCTGACCACAGGAGTGTGTAGGTGCCAGGCAAACAGGCCAGCAGTCGCAAGCAGGAGCAGCAGCAGCAGTGTGTTAGCTGCCAGCAGCACCCAAGAGATGGGGTCATGCCAAGTCAGAAACACCACAGTGCGCGGAAAGCAGCTCTGGCTTCCCTCGGGTGACCACTCTTCCTTCCCACAAGGCTGGCAGCTCTGGAGGTCTAAAAAGGAAGGAAAAGACTGTACCTGAGAGGCAGGTAAGCAGAGTAGAAATGGGGGAGGGAGGGCATTCAAGCGTGCAAGATGCTAGGAGAGTTGTACCACATCTGTAGGCTCTGGAAGCACTGAGAGAGGGAGGAAGCTGGGAGGGGGCCAGAGGCCAAGTGTTTCCTCAAAATGCCTGTGTTAATCACACACTCTGGAGACACATGGGTAAATTCTGTATGGCTCATGGTCCTAAAAGGGGGTTGCCAATGAAAAGGACCTTATGCTGGTGGCTCTGCCCACATGCCAGTGAGGCTATGAGCCAGTGAGAGCATCCAGCCCCAGTGGAACAGCATTCTCATCTTTTTTTCCCTTCACTACTATGGAGTTGAACCCAGGACATCACACGTGCTTTTGCAGACATTTTACCACTGGGCTTTACCCCTAGCCCTTTTCTTTTCTTTCTTTCTCTCTTTTTTTTTTTTTTTTTGCGGTACTGGGGGTTGAACCCAGGGCCTCGCGCATGCATGCTTTGCAAGTGCTGGACCACTGAGCTGCCCCATTTTTTTGTTTGTTTGTTTTTGAGACAAGGTCTTGCTAAATTACTCAGACTGCCTCTGGTCTTGAACTTGCAATCCTCCCGCCTCCGCCTCCGCAACTGCTGGGATTACAGGCATGTACCACCTCGCCTAGCTCCCTAGCCCATTTTTTACTTTTTATTTTGAGACAGAGTCTCACTAAATTACACAAGCTGCTTCTGGCCTCAAACTTGAAATCTTCCTGTGTCTGCCTACTGGGTTGCTGGGATTACAGGTGTAAGCCACCACGCCCAGTTCATTTTCGTCTCTTTCCAACACTTCCACTAACCAAACCCACTTTCATTAGTTTCTTCTCTGTGGCTTCTGATCCCTGATTCTCTGAAAACAGAAAAGGTACATTCCAATCCCTAAAGATATAATAAAAGGAAGGAATGCAGCCCTGGAGTCCAGCTCTGGGCTGAGCCTTTAGCTACCTAATTTGCTGTCTGCTGTCCACTTCACTCCCACATGTCTGTCAGCTTGTTGTACTGTGGGTTTTGCGTGTTGCTGTGGGGCTGAAAGCTGTGCCACCAGTATTACAGATACCGGCAGGGCCACCCATGATGGACAGGTTTCAGCTGAGCTTCCAAACTAAGACAGACTGGGGAGGTTGACATGCCAAAGAACACAACCTTCAGTATGGATTGCTCCACAACATCAAAAAATCAAAAATCCTTACAACTGGGTCAGTAAGCAACTTAGTGATAAATGAAGAAAAGACTGAAGTTGTCCAGACTTTTGCTTTACTTGGTTCTACAACCAATTCCTGTGGAAGCAGCAGTCAAGAAATCAAAAGACACACTGCATTGGAAAAAGCTGTTGGAAAAGACCTCTTTAAAGTGTTGAAAAGTAAAGATGTCACATTGAAGATGAAGGTGCACCTGACTCAGTTGCATCATATGGCTGTGAAAGCTAGACACTGAATAAGGGAGACAAGAGAAGAATTGATACTTTTGAATTATGACATTGGAGATGAATATTGAATATACCATGGACTGCCAAAAGAACCAACAGATCTGTCCTAGAAGAAGTGCAGCCAGAGTGCTCCTTGGAAACCAGGATAGCTAGACTGCGTCTAATGTATTTTGGACATGTTGCTGTTGTTGTTGTTGTTAGGTGCCGTTGAGTCGGTATCCGACTCATATCGATCCTCATAGGGTTTTCAATGGCTGGCTGTTTCGGGATTGCCTTGGGAGTGGATTGCCAGGTCCTTCTCCCATTTTTGCGGTGCTGGGAATTGAACTCGGGACCTCAGATACTGCAGCGCAGCGCTCTACCAACTGAGCTAAATCCCAGCCCCGGACATGTTGCTAGGAGGGACCAATCCCGGGAGAAGGACATCATGTTTAGGAGAGTGGCAGGTCATCGAAAAAAAGGAAGACCTTCAACTAGATGGATTAACACAATGTCTAAAACAATGGGCTTAAACATAAATGAGATCACGTGGCTGGCACAGAGTTGGGGAGTGTTTTGTTCTGTTGTATGTAGCGTCGCTGTGAGTCAGACCTGACTCGATTGCACCTATCAACAGTTCCACTTCAAGTCACTGCGTAGGGCATGCTGGCTTTTTTCTGCTGCAGACATACTAGGATCTGTGTTAAGGCCAGCCCAATCAGGGGCTGGCTGTCTTTGGCATAGGCAAGAGAAGGGACTCCATGTAAATAGGATGGAAGAGTACAATGGGAGCAATAGTTATATCTGTTTACATAAAGAGATTGAATTCAGAGCGAGAGCTATCTGTAGGAGTTTGATGTGTCGGGAGCTGTTTAGTAGAGGGCATACCTCGGAATGAGGCTTTCAGGTGGTGTTTCTGTTGAATCATAATTAAGTCTGGTGGCAGGTGTCCTCCAACCTGCACCTAACTGGCAGGCCAGTAACTGGGGCACACACCCGAGAGACGTCCTTCCCCCTGCAGCACAGACCCCAGGATGCTGGGTCACTTGCCCACCGCTGATCACTCACCACTCCTGTTGAGAAAGGTCCCTGCCTCACAGGGCACACACTCGAAGCAACAGTGGTGGGAACCCACCACCACTTGATGGTGGCCTTCAAGACAGTCCCTGGTACACACAGACACAGGCACCTGTAAGAAGCCACGGGTGTTCTGCAGCCACACAGAGGGGCCCGGTCAAGGGACAGCTCACATGTAGAACAGAAAACAGAAGCTGCGTGCCTCTGCCCTCCGGTGTCATGCCCAGGGTAGGGCCCCTGCTCATGAGAGCTGACATCCAACTGGGTGTTGTCTGTCATCACATGGGGCTAGCCTCCCTGGCAGGGGTAGGCAGGCTGGCCCCTGGGGCCCCCTTCCTATTCCCATAAAGTGGTCACCTGGGGAGTGACCATATCCCCATTACCTGGTTGGTCTTTCCATGCCACTGGATTTTGCTCTGATTTAGTTCTAGCCGAACCGGAGACCACGAGGAGGAGCCAATGATATCAAAGGTCCACTTGGGCCCACTCCAGTCCCAGGCGATGATGTTATAGCCACTGAGAGGGTCCCCGTTGTCACCAAAGGTCACAGTGTCCTCGTGCAGAAGGAAGTTCACCTTGTGGATCTGCTCCAGAAGCTGGGACAAACACACCATGAAGCCACCATAGGCCACACCAACCCGTGGCCCAGGAAGAAAATGCTGGGCCTTTGGATTTCCATCCTGCGTGGTTCCTTCTTCCGAGCCCCTCCCCTCCTTAACTTGCCCAGCCACCCCTGAAAGGAGGCCTTTTTTTCTTTGGTGGTACTGAGGGTTGGGCCCAGGGCCTTGCACCTGCATGCTCTGCAAGTGCTGCCCCACTAAGCTGCGCCCCAGCCCATTTTTTACTTTTTGAGACAGGGTCTCTCTAAGTTACAGAGACTGCCTCTGGTCTCGAACTTGTGATCCTCCCGCCTCTGCCTCCCGAGCCACTGGGATTGCAGGCGTGCCCCACTGCGCCCCGCAAAGGAGGCCTTTAACAAAGGACCCCCCCACCCTCAACAGAGTTTTACCCTTGATGTTTCTGGGGCTTGGCAGGTGGGAGAAGTCAAGGTGCACAGAGGGGGAAGATTTGTCTAAGAGAAGACCAGCCCTCAGGTCCCCGGCCCTCGGGATGGCTAAAGAGCGCCCACTCTGCTTGTCTCAGGACTGGCTGTTCTGCCTGAGGCTGGGCTCCCTCCTTACCTGCCAGGGGTAGACTGGGCCCCTGGAACAGGCTCCAGAGCTGCAGCCCAGGAGCTGGTGGAGGCCATGGGCCACAGCATACACGGCCCGGTATGCGTTGTAAGCAGCGCTCATGGAAAAGGCTCCGAGCGCAGGCTTCCTGTGCGCCGTGAAGTTGTGGCAATCTCTGCAGAGCTGGTTTGTGCTGCACGAAGAGCCCTGGGGGCAAGGCCGAGGGGCCCCTCTGTCTGCCCGGACATGGGCCTCTTCAAACTCCTCCAGGCCAGGCACAAGCCTCCGCTGGATGGCCACGCCCAGCACCGTGCCGATGTCGCGGATCCCGGGCACACTGGTGATGTAGGTGGAGATGGCCCAGTCTTCTGAGGCGATCCACACCTTGCCGGTCAGGTTGGCCAGCACCACGGACCCGAAGAACACCCGAGCCAGGTTCCGACTGGCGAACACCACCACCACCGCGGTCCTCGCCTGGACCAGTTGGCGCATCATCCTCGACATCCCCTCATCGCCCTCCTGGGCAGAGAGGGGCACGATGCCCCTGAAGGCGACGCAGATGCCCCGCCGGGTAGCCCGTTCCTCCAGCGCCTGCACCCCCAGCTCCCCGTAGTCACCGTAGCTGCCAACCAGGGAGACCCAGACCCACCCGAACCTCTGCAGCAGCTGCACTATGACCTCCACCTGCTGCTTGTCGCTGGGGATGGTGCGCAGAAAGGACGGGTGCTGTCTCCTCATGCTGAGCTTCACGCTGCTGGCCTCGTAGCTGACCTGTGCGGGTCCCACGGGGAGAGACCAGCCGCATCAACACCGACCCAAGTCCGCTCCCCCGTCGCCCAGCCCTCTATGGAATGGGGGGTGCAGGAAGGATGGAGAGCAGGCAAGGAAGGTACACGGGGGAGGGAGCTGACAGCGTGGGAATCTGCCTGGTGGACCAGGGGGAGGGGCCTGCATTCTGAGCACAGGAAACAAAGCCTGTCCACAGGGAGGGACTTGGTAGCCAGGCGTGGTGGCGCACACCTATAATTCCAGCGGCTTGGGAGGCGGAGACAGGAGGAATGCAAGTTGGAGACCAGAGGCAGTCTGCGTAACTTAGGGAGACCCTGTCTCAAACAGTAAAAAATGGCTGGGTGAGGTGGTGCACACCTGTAATTCCAGCGGCTTGGGAGGCAGAGGCAGGAGGATCGAAAGTTTGAGACCAGAGGTAGTCTGCATAACTTAGCAAGACCCTGTCTCAAAAAAAAAAAAAAAGGAAAAAAATGGGCTGGGGGTGCAGCTCAGTGGGGCAGCACTTGCAGAGCATGCAAGCAAGAGGCCTTGGGTTCAACCCCCAGTACCACAAAAAAAAAAAAAAGAGGGACATGGTGTCATGCTTGGGGATGCACAGGGGTTTCCGCTTGGTCTGCGGGCCTTGGCACGAGTAGGCCAGGGCAGGAGGCCTTACCTCTGCAGCCGAGGGGCCTGGTCTTCACCCTACAGGTCACAGGGAGCCCCTAACATGCCAACCAGAAATGACATGTTTGTTCAGACTTGTGTTTAAGGGATGTATCTCTTCATTTCCGTGAGAAACGTGTGAGAAAAGGCTCAAGACTAGAGTTGGGGGGACATCAGAAGGCTGGAGATGGCAGTCTGAAGAAAGCTGCAGCTGTCACTGGAGAAGCAGAGATGGACACAGCGTGTTGAGAAGGAAGGAGAGGCCATGGCAACCGGAAGAGGGAGGGCGGCAGGGGAAGGAGGAAGAGGGGCAGCAGGAGGTGATGGCTCCAGCCACCAGCTGGGCCAGCGACAGGGCTGCAGGAAGAACAGAGGCTCTGTGGGAGGGAGGTGAGTTCCGCCTGGAGCCTCTGGTGCATGTCGGGTTATGTGTGAGCAGCGCATGCTCAGAAGCCCAAACATGGGGCATGGAAGATGGGAAGTCAAGCCATGGTTTCAGTGGGCTGCCAGGAACGGAGGAGGAGGAGAGGGGATCATGGTGCTCCTCAGGGGAGGGGGCAGGAGGATTCTCTCCAGGTGACTAACAGAGAGGAGCTGGGAATAAAGGCATAAATCCCAAGGACAGAGTGTCTTACTCGGACTGGCCAAAAACATTACAAAGAAGTCACCTAAGACAAAGGACTGAGAAGTGCTCATTGGATTTGGAGACGTAGCGGGTGCTCTGTCTCACAGCAGACAAGCAAGGTGGGGACAGAATCCAAGGCCCCAAGTGAGGTGCAAATAAGCGGGCGAAGCAAGCGAGGCAAAGGGGAAGCGCCAGAGTCATGTCCCCCACCCCATCCCGCCAGAGAGCTGAGGAGCCCAAGGCTGAAGCAGGAGGGGACGCGAGAGGCCCACTCAGGAGAGACTCACAAGCCAAGGAAGGGTGAGGCCGAGGGCAAGAACAGGCCTGAGGCAGGGGGATGTGAGATTCTCAGAGGAGGAAGCAAATGGCAGTGCTTCCAAACAAGAAGTTTCCCCATGAGGCCCAAGGCAGGAAAACCACGAGGCACCTCATTCCCTGTTGGGGATTTTTAAAAACCACCCCATAACTAGGGTCCCTCACACTAGCCTGAGGGACTGGCCTTTAGCTGACCCCAGGGCCACATTCCACTCACTCACTCCTACCCCTCTCATCAAATGAGCAAAGATGGCCCCTGACCAGCCTGACCAGCCTTAACCACCTCAATTTTGCTTGGCTACCCCTAGCATCTCAGTTAAATAACTTCCCCTACCTGGCAGGTATGACAGTTCACCTGCTGTACCTGTCAGGAATGTGCCCTGATTGGCTAACCCCAGTACACACCCACCTCCGGGACCCTATATAAGCAGGGTTCCCGGACCCCCTTGACCCCACCACCATTCTCCGTCCCTCAACTGCTGTCCAGACCCCATCACCTTGATCCAGCGCTCCCCAATCCAGTGGAAGATCTCCAAGCAAGCCTACACGTCAAGACCAGGGGCCCCGAAGCGCCAAAGGCTACAAGCAAGCCACGAAGAGCCTCCCAATTCCTCCCACCCTTGGGAAGGAGGGAGGCAGAGAAGGCGAGCTGCGAGAGTCAAGCCCACAAAACCTCCAGCCCAGTGGAACACCAACTGCTTGTAGCTGTGCCTTTAAGGCTGAGCTATTCCACCAGTGAGCCTGCAGCATTCTGTGCTATAGGCTTAGAGCTAGCACTTGAGCACTTGACAGGGGCTGCTTGCGGATTGCACCCCACTTGGGGAGCAACCCAATAAACCTTCCCGCTCCTGTTTCCCAGAGAAGGTCTCCCGAGGTCCTTCTTTGGCACCTCTGGCCACTACACCAACCTGGTCCTGTGGATCCCTGATACCCACTTGGTGTCAGGGCAAGGCTCTGACCTCTGTCAGGCCTGAGCCGAACCCGACAATGTCCCACCCACCCTGGCCCATGCCGGACCTGCCCGAGGGAGACGGCAAACCACTGAGGCTCCAGCTTACCAGGGGCACCAGGAGGGGGCTCAGCAGGGCCGTGGCGGTGACAGTGTACTTTGTGCTGTCAGGCCCGATGACCGCCATGACCTTGGGGGAGTACCGTGAAAGGTCTCCTTGGAGCTCTATGTGGTTCGTTGCCCCCACGGAGAGAGCCCTGAGTATGGCGTACACGTTGGCCGACTCGGAGCACACATCATACAGCTCATACCCCAGGGTGACGTTGGGCAGCAGGGCCGTGGAGTTGTTTATCTCCTCGATGCCGAACCGCATGGCCTGGAAGAGGTGGTAGCCGTGGCCATTGAAGCTGCCAGGTCTGTGGGGAAAGTCCAGCAAGGGCTAAAAGAGTCGAAGCCCTGACACCCTCTGGTCTCCTAGCACCCAAGGCTTTGGGGGACAGAAAGAAACATGGTCCAGGGCTGTAGAACTGTGACCTCGGTTGCTGTTATTGCTGTTGTTGGCTGCTGTCAAGTCAGGTCCGACTCACAGAAACTCTACATAGAACAGAACAAAATAGTACCTGACACTGCCATGTCTGGCTCTATATTAGAGCTTCTCAGCTATTCATTGTTGTTGTTAGGTGCCATCGAGTCGGTATCCGCCTCATAGCGACCCTCATAGGGTTTTCAACGGCTGGCTGTTTTCGGGATTGCCTTGGGAGTGGATTGCCAGGTCCTTCTCCCATTTTTTGTGGTGCCGGGAATTGAGCTCAGGACCTCAGAGACTGCAGCGCTATTCATAGGGTTTTCCCTTTTTTTTTTTTTTTTTGCAGTACTGGGGGTTGAACCCAGGGCCTTGCGCTTGCATGTTCTGCAAGTGCTGGACCACTGAGCTGCAACCCCAGCCCATTTTTTTTTTTTTACTTTTTGAGACAGGGTCTCGCTAAATTACACAGACTGCCTCTGGTCTCGAACTTGTGATTCTCCTGCCTCCACCTCCCAAGCTGCTGGGGTTACAGTCACTCAGAGGAGCAGCCAAACCCAGCAGCTATTCATAGGGTTTTTAATGGCTGATTGCTTTCAAGATTATTTCAGGCCAGGCATGGTGGCACACACCTCTAATCCCAGCAGCTTGGAAGGCATAGACTGGAGGATCACAAGTTTGAGACCAGAGGCAGTCTGTATAACTTAGTGAGACCCCCCCTCAAAAAGTAAAAAAAATGGGCTGGGGGTGCAGCTCAGTGGTCCAGCATTTGCAGAGCATGCAAGCGCGAGGCCCTGGGTCCAACCTCCAGTACCACAAAAAAAAAAAAAAAAGGATTATTTTGGGAGTGGGATGCCCGTTTTTGCAGTGCTGGGGATTGAACTCAGGGCTGCAGAGTGCCCAGAGCAACACTCTATTGACTGAGCTAAACCGAAGCTCGGTGACGTCAGTGTGGGTCCTGAAGTACACACTGAGTTCCAGGAGTGTTAATGGACCTAGGGAGAGCTGGACAAATGCCACGTACCAGACCCCCTTCAGATAAGCACACCATCATCAAAAGGCTCAGAAGTCCTGTAGCAGTGAAACCTGCCGATTAGTCAGAATCCGAAGGCAGAATTCCCTTCTTTTCCAGGACCTCAGTCTTTTCTCTTAAGGACCGTCAACTGATTGAACGAGGCCCACCCACATTTTGCCTTATTGATTTCGATGTTAATCACACCTAAAACACCTTCACATCAAGACTGGCGTTTGACCAAACATCTCTGGGCACCATCACCTGGTCTGACTCGTAAACTGACATCTAATATCCGCCACCATACCTGCTTCACCTGGCTCAACTAGTGCTTCTCACTAGGCCCCCCCGTGAATATGCTCGAGGGCCTGTGCGCCTTGCTGCTCCTCTTTTGGGAACTGCTGCCACAGTTGGGACATGCTGGGGACATGATTCAGCCCCCCTTGAAGAGCATGTTAGCCCGTTCTCGACTAGTAGAAGTTTCCACCATCACTTCTGTCCCTTCCGTCCCCCGAGTCACTCAGAGAAGGCTCTGTGCCTCTCGCACACTAGTCTCTCAGTTATATGAAGCCAGTTTTCCCCAGTCCTCCCCACAACCCCCCGTCCCAGCCCACACTTTCTTTTCCCGGTCTCCATCTGTAGCTCTTTGGCACAGTAGATATATTCCAGGTTCTCTAGCACCTGTCTCCTGGGCCAGCAGGCGTACTGCACGTGTAGGGCATCCTGAAGCTGAGCCTGGCGGCATCCTGGAGTTCCTACACCTGTGATTCGTGCGATCTGCAGGCAACCACCTTCGAACAGAAAACTGTAGCTTTCCTCTACCTAGACTGCTGACTTCCTGAAGGCACCCATGTAACACATGTTTGCTAACCTCTGCCGTCCTCTGTCTCCCTGAGCTGGGAGAAAAGCCAGGAAATGACTCGCAGGGAGTCACAATGCGCTCTAACAGCAAGGACAAAATAATGCAGTACCGGCCTGGCGTGGTTGCCCACGCCTGTAATCCCAGTGGCTCGGGAGGCAGAGGCAGGAGGATTGCAAGTTTGAGACCAGAGGCAGTCTGTGTAATTTAGCAAGACCCTGTCTCAAAAAGTAAAAAAATGGGCTGGGGGTGCAGCTCAGTGGTCCAGCACTTGCAGAGCACACAGGCACGAGGTCCTGCGTTCAACCCACAGTACCGCAAAAAATAAAAATAAAAATAAATAATAATAATAATGCAGTGCTCTATAATAATGCAAGTAGAAGTATAATAATGCAAGTAGTAGAATAATGCAAGAAGTATAATAATGCAAGTAGAAGCTAGCAGAAGCGTCTAGGGTCTAGCCAGCACTTGACAGTGGCAACTGTGGATCCATGGGGAGGGATTACAGGTGGTAACTCAAGAGGAAGCCCAGAGGCAGGGAGAGGGGCCCTGTAGCCACAGGCCCCACTAAGTAACAGTTCTGCTGGCTCCTTACTCACCTGTCACAGAGGGTCACCTGAGGACTGTGTCTCACCTCCAAACAGTCAGTGTGGATAGAGAATAGTCCCGCAAGGAGGTAGTCTCCTGGGAGGCGGAAGTCAGGTGAGGATTCTGTCTTGTAGCAGATGACAGCCCAGCAGCTGGCAATGGAAAGCTGCAGGCCAACCAGATGAGCCACCCTGAGGAACATGCTAGCCAGGCACCCGTGTGTCTGGCATGGCCGGGCAGCGCCCTTTGACAAGGTCAGCGGCTTAAATACAATGAACAGCCGCTGCCCACACGCTTCCCGACCTCACGCTCCTGAGAGGGTGGAACTGGAGCCCAGTCATGGAAACCGGGCTGTTTTTCTTGTCCTTCCGGGCCTGTGGTCTCACTCAGGAACTAGGCAGGGCCAGGGCACGGATGCAAACCAGGTGGCACCCCGCAACCCCTCCTCTGGACGGTTGTGGGTTCTGTCTCTGCTCTGATGCCTTTGGCCTCACCTGGCTTCCCAAATGTTGGGAAGCAGGGAGGCTGGGGCATAGCTTCCCTGGGTGCATGGAGGGCCAGAGTGTGGAGGGTTGTATTGGGGAGGTGAGGGGTGGGTTTGTTTTGTGTGGGTTTGTTTTGTGTGGTTTGTTGTTGTTGTTGTTGTTCATTTTTTAAAGCATTTTTAAAGAGATATATATATATATATATATATATATATATATATATATATTTGTTGTTGTTGTTGTTGTTGTTTTGGTTTTCGTTTTTTGTGATAAGGTCTTTCTGTGTAGCCCGGGCTGGCCTGAAGCCTGCTATGTGATCCAGGCCTGCCTCCAACTTGCAAGGATCTTCCTGCCTCTGCCTCCTGAGTGCTGGGATTACAGGCATAGACCACCACAGCAGGCATTGTTTTTTGTTTTTATTTTTGTTTTTGTTTTGAGACAGGATCTTGCTCTGTTGCTCAGGCTGGCCTCCCACTCTTGGGCTCAAGAGATCCTCCTGCATCCGCCTTCTCAGTAATTGGCACTATAGCCTGTACTACCGCTCCTGGCATGCTGCACATTTTAGAACCCTTTAGTTGGGCCTCAGTTTACTGAATAAGATCCCTAGTCCCCAGTTCTCTGACACTGAAAGTGTAAGTGAATCGTCATAGTTTAGCCTTGTTACCTAGGGTTGCTCCCTTCAGCCCAAAGACAAATGTATGCAAACCCAACACATGCAAATAGGCTGATTTTGTTTAAAATGCCAATCTTGGAGGTTTTTTCTGCAGGGGTGTGGAAAAAAATCCCAGATGAATTTCCGGAGAGGTGGCTCTGTGGCCGAGCCCGGGTTTTTGGCCTACCCTCTCCGGCGGGCCGGGAAGGGACTTTTGCATAATGTAAACGAGGCCAGCAGGAGCCTCCAAGGGGTGGGCGGAGCCCCCGAGTGCGCTGCCGCGGCCGGCCGGCAGAGGGCACCAGACGCGCGGAAGCCGCAGCGCGGGGGCGGGGCGACGGGGTCTCGCGAGATTCCCCGCGGCCGGCGCCGGCGACCCGACATGGCGGACTCGGAGATGGCGTCCAGGCGCGGAGCTTCCCGCTCGGCGTGGTTGCGGGCCCGCAAGGCCCGGCCCCAGCTCCTCCTTAGCCGCAGGTCCCGCCGCCGGGTCCGGACCCTGCGCCGGGGCGACCGGCGGCGGCTGCTGCGGCGGCGGCTGCTGGAGGCCGAGGCGGCCGGCGCGGACTGGAAGGAGGGCGCCCGCCCGGACGCGCGCGCCGCGGCCGCCCGCAAGCCCAAGGCAGCGGCCCCCGCCCGCGCCCCCGGCCCCGCCCCGGCCCCCGCGCGGAGCGTCCCCATCCAGCTCGTGCGGTCGGCGGGCGCGGGCCGCGCGCTGCTGCTGCTGCCGGTCGAGGAGGTGGGTCGCGCCCGCGGGGGTTGGCGACGCGGCCCGGGGAGCCCCGCGCGCGCGCGCGGCGGTGGGGACGGGGCCGCCCCCGAGGAGTCTCCTGGCCGTCCCCCCTGCAGGGACTTAGGTGCTGGCAGAAACCGTAGATCGCGTGTCCTGAGCGCTCGGAGGCGCCGGCGGTCGAGCCCGCCTAGCAAGCCCAGCCATCTGGAGTGGCTGCCGCCGTCTTCACGCGTGTTTACGCACGTGGAAACGAGTTAGGTAACTTGCCGGAAGTTACAGGCAGCGAGGCACAGCTGGGAGTTAAACTCAGGCGGTCGGATCTGGGAGATTCCCGCTCTGATGCGGGGTAGAAGTGAAAACCCAGGGATCGGAAAGGCTTGGCAAGCTGTGCGCTTTTGTGAGGACAGCAGAGTTGGGCTGGGGGACCCCTTTGTTCCTCATACGCCTGTATGCACAGACTCTGGAGCTGCCATGAGGTATATGTTTGGTTAAAAATACGAAGTCTGAGCCAGGTGCCATGCTGCACGCCTGTAATCCCAGCAATTGGGAGGCTGGGGCAGGAGGATTGCGATTTCCAGGGCAGAGGCAGCCTGTACATTTTAGGCAGACCCTGTCTCAACATAAAAAAGGGGCTGGGAGCGGGGCTCCGTGGCGCACATCTGTAATCCCAGCGGCTTGGGACGCGGAGGCAGGAGGATCGCAAATTCGAGACCAGAAGCAGTCTACGTAACTTAGCAAGACCCTGTCTCAAAAAAAAAAAAAAAAAAAAAGTAAAAAAATGGTCTGGGGGTGCAGCTCGGTGGTCCAGCACTTGCAAAGCATGCAAGCTCGAGGCCCTCGGTTCAACCCCCAGGACCACAAAAAAGGGGGGGCTGGGAGTGCACCTAAATGGTGGAGCACCCTGAGTTCAATCCTCCAGTACCAGAGGAGGAAGGAGTATGTGTTGCACATTCAGTACAGTGTAATCTGCTACTTAGACATCAATTGCCTTTTGATAATTGACTAGACAGTTAAGATTTTAGAATTTTTTAGTCTTTAATAATCGGATGCATAATGTTACTTTTTCCTTTTTTCTTTCCCTGCTAGATTTTCCCTTTTAGCGGGATCTGTCGTGTGACTTGCCTCTATGGCCAAGTGGAGGTGTATGGTTATACCATCAGCCAAGGCCAGTCTGCTCGAGATCTCTTTTCTACCTATACCCACTCTTACCTGACTATCAATGCAGTCCACTACTCAAAGCCTGAGAAAAGCGAGAAGGAGACCAAAAGGGAAATCCGGGCTTCACTCAGATCTCATCTTAACCTGGGTAATGAAAAGAACTGGGTGATTTGCTGAAGGCCTACTGTTATAAGGCTAATAATTTTAGATCGGTATTGTGCTGTATCTGTTTAAGCCCTCACAAGCATCCTAAGAGTTAAAGTATATTGTGTTCACCATTTTGCACATGATGGAAATTTTCCAAGGCTGTGAAACTAGGATGTGGCAAACCTGGATTGATTTTTCCACCAAGATGTGGAAAAATCAATCCTACTGTGTCAGGAGGGACCAGTCCCTAGAGGAGGACATCTTGTTTGGGAGATTGGTGGGTCAGTGAAAAAAAGGAAGACCCTCAACTAGGTGGATTGACACGGTGGCTACAAAAATGGGCTTAAACATAAAAAAGATGGTGTACATGGCACAGTGTCGGGGAGTGTTTTGTTCTGTTGTACATAGGGTTTCTGTAAGTCGGACCTGACTCAGCAGCATCTAACAACAACAACAACTGTATGATGTGGCCTCCTGAAGAAGGCTCTCACACATAATTCCTAGTCTCAGAAAGTTTACCATTCAGCAGAGGAGATGGCAGCCCTAAATGGAATAGAATTTAGCAGAGTTCCTACTTCTAAGGTGGTTTATTTTTCTCTTTGCAGAGGACAGATGTTGGGCAATAGAGAATTTTTCTCCTCTGTGTTCCATTGTGTTGCTAGAAAAGCTGAAAACCTCCACCATAAACTTCTTAACCAGCTACCCGGGGTTATCTTACGTTTTCGTGCAAGAGGTAAAACCAGTTTTCATTCAAGGTTGGTAATTACTTGTACCAAAGAAATCAAATGAAATGGCTACGTAGGATGCTTTCTTGGAAGATGAGTCTGTCTGTCCTGACAGGGATGGGTGCTACAGAACGTCACACGTTTGTAGTTAGGAAATGGTCCATATGGAAAAGTATATCACGAAAAATGTCTCTCCTCCCTTTCCTCACTATCATTCCCCTGAAAAACCCACTGTTATGGCCAGGTATGGCAGGCATGCCTGTAGTTTCAGCACTTGGTGGGTGAGCCTGGAGGATCATGATTTCAAGGCCAGCCAGGGCTACATAGTGAAACCCTGTCTCAAAAAAAGGTGGGATGACTCACCAGTTCACGTTGTAGTTGGTTAATGGTTATCTGTTTTCTCTAAACTGTAATTCAAATGCACTTACATTTTTATCTATCTTTCCTCACCTCTTTAAGTTTTTTCCATTTTTATGGTTATCTCCTAAGAGGTATAGGTTGAGTCTAATATACTGGATTAGTGGACAGACTGAATGTGAGGTATAGGGAACAATCAAAGAGCCTACGATGTAGCTCAGTAGTAGAGTTGACTGGGTTCAATTTACTGTCCACCAGAAGTAGAGAGAGAGAGAGAGAATGAACGAATGAATGAATATGATGATAGGCTTTTTGCCGTAACCAATCCCGTTGAGTGGAGTTGCTGTTAGCTGAGATGGGTCTCTGTGGCAGGAGTGGGCTCGGACATACTAACTTGGAGGTGCCTATTAGATAATCCACTCAGAGAGGTCTCCTGGCCAGTGGAGTGTGTGAGTCTGGAATTCAGGGACAAGGTTGGAGTTGTGGATCTGGGAGCCTGCAGCAGGGAGGGTACCAGAGAGCATGAGATGGGTAAGAACGTGGAGGGGTTTGACATGGAGAGAAGGGAGAGGGCTCCAGATGTGGGCGGTGGCACTCCAGAGGTGTAGGCAAAGATGAGGGGCAGCAGAGGAGCCTGAGAAAGGCGAATCATGAGGGAGAACCATGGGGTCCAAGGTTGTTAAAGGAGACAAAGCGAGCTGCTGAGGGTAAGAAGCGTCCTGAGAAAGGAGCATGGGGTAGAGAGTGGTTCCAGTGGTTCCAGTGGAGCCGGGTGCAGCAGGGCACGCCTGTAACTCCAGTGGCTCGGGAGGCAGAGGCAGGAGGATCCAAGTTCAAGACCAGAGGAGTCTGTGTAATTTAGTGAGACCCTGTCTGAAATACCAAACAAACAAACAAACAAAAAAAGGTCTGGGAGTGGAGCTCAGCGGTCCAGCACTTGCAGAGCAGGCAAGCGTAAGGCCCTGGGTTCAACCCCCAGTACGGGGGTGGGGGGGAGGGAGTGGTTTCGGTGAATTGCTGGAGGACAGCTTGGTTGGAATTGGTACAAGAGCCTGGGAAGAGAGAAAGTGAAGGGCGTAGTAATAAAGGATTCGCTGTAAAGGGAAGAAAAGAAATGAAGCAGAGTGTGGAGGGACAAGTGTGGTTAAGAGTCTTGTTTTTATTAAGATGGAATTAAGAGACCCCATGCTTAGCTGGGTCCTGTGGCACATGCCTATGATCCCAGCACTGTGGGAGGCTGAAGCAGGAGGATTACGAGTTCAAGGCCGTGGCAGCTTGTGCAACTTAGACCCTGTCTCAAAATAAAAAATTTAAAATGGGCCCCGAGTGCAGCTCAGTGGTGGAGCACTTGCCTAGCATGCACAAGGCCCTGAGTTCAACCCCAGTACTGAGGGGGAAAACACCATTCTTTACACAGCAGGTGGGAATGAACCAGAAGGCAGGGAGAGGTCATGATTCTGCAGAGGAGAGGATGGCTAGAGCTGCCAAGGCCACTGTGAAGAATGTGTTTGGTTCCAGGGCACGTGTGGTCTCAGAAGGAACAGGCAGGTCTCTCCCACTGCCCAGGGTCTTGCTGTGTAGCCCAGACTGGCCTCAAACTTGAGATCCTCTTGCCTCAGCCTCCTGGGTGCTGGGATTGTAGGCGTGTGCCCCCAGGCCTGGTTCAGACCCACTCTTCTGTGGTGTCTTCATCCTCTGCTGGTGAATTGCGTGAGGATGTGTTCTTGGGCAGGTCCTTTCCTCCATCCTCTTCTGTGTGCTGGCGTGTCCCCCTTCACATCCCCTACTCCATCCAGCACGTGCTGTTCCATTCCGGGCCTTCCTCCTCCTCCTGTTTGGAGCCAGTGGACCTCGTGCACGTGTCTTCTACATCCCTCAACTCTATTTGTATACGTCTTTGTATTTTGCTTTATGTTTTTGGAACTTGCTTAACTTTATTCCTGATCACCTGTTTTACAGCTGTGGTCCCACTTGAAGTTTTCTTATTGCCATCGTTTTAGAATTTCAGTCTTTTCTTTTTCTCTGGAGCCTTCTGCAGAGGCGATGACAGATTCGGAGGTAGCATAAACTATGAAAACGGAGTCATGGGCAGAAATAGAGTTGACAGGACGTGCTGACGGGTTTGATTCTGGGGTGTTGAGAGAAAGGGAGGGACCAAATTTATCTTTTGTAGTTTATAGCTGTATAAGGACTACTAATTTAAAAACAAACATGCATTTTTTCACCTTTCCTTACATTTCAAATTCTTGTATTTTAGAGTCCTCCTCTCCAGATTAGTCCTGAATATTTAGCTTTGAAGTCTGTTGGCATCAGAAGACAGAAAAAGAAAAAAGCGCTTTCTATGAGTGAGAGTACCCTTGCAGCACTGGAAGAGTTAGTCAGTGTCGCTTGTGGTGAGTAGTACATTGGGATAAATTCGAGTGCACCACCAGAGCCTCAGAAAATTATCGATCATAATTAGAGGCCTAAATAAGAGGACTAATTCCAAGGTCAATGTTTGTCTTGCCTGCAGAAGAAGTGGATGACTGCCCTGTCATTCTGGTCTGCGGATCTCAGGACGTTGGGAAGTCGACATTTAATAGATACCTGATTAACCAGTTGTTGAATAGGTAAGGGCGCTTTTGTTCTCCTTTCAGCATATTGTTAGACTTTCGGCCTGAAGTGGGCTTTTGGTTGGGGAAACTTGGTGGGAACATGTCCTGACTTCTAAGTGGAAGTTGCATAAAGCTGCTCCTCTTATGACAGCCTTGGTTGTGCTCTGCTTGGAATGCGGTGACTGCTCTTTGATGACCTAACGTCTACCTTACCTACTGGAGTGGAGGTGTTTGGTCTCAGCATCTGTATTTATCCAGGTGACATTTCTAAACCTAGCGATTCAGAGTAGTGTTAAAGATGGAACTGGCTGGGTGTGGTGGCGCACTCCTGTCATCCCAGCAACTCAAGAGACGGAGGCAGAAAGATTGAGTTCGAGGCCAGAGGCAGCCTGCACCACTAAGCGAGACCCTGTCTCAAGATAAAAAATAAAAAGGGGCCAGGGGTGCAGCTCAGTGGTACAGCACTTGTGCAACATGTGTGATGCCCTGGGTTCAACCCTCTAATACAGAAAAGGAAAAAAAAGATAAAATTGTAGGAGAGAACAAGTTCTAGGCATACTGTGAGTAGACACTGGGACCATGGCTGCACCCTGGGGCCACCTGCACCTTGAAGTATTCCACCTAAATGGGTGCCTAGGGTGGATTATTCCTGTGTATCGTGTAAGATTGTTAACAATTGATTTCGTTCTAAAGTGAAAAGCTGGCTAAGATTTTGGTTTTTTTTCTTTTTAAAAAATTTTCAGTATTTCCTGCGTTGACTATTTGGAATGTGATCTGGGGCAAACAGAATTCACTCCTCCTGGTTGCATTTCTTTACTGAATATCACAGAACCAGTTCTGGGTATGTATTACGTATTTCTTATGTCTTGAGCTCCTGCCCCCAATCCCCCCCTAGGATTGGGGGTTAAACCCAGGGCATTGTGCATATTGGGCAGGAGCTCCACCACTGAGCTGCACCCCAAGCCCCTTTTTTATTTTTTATTTTTGTGTCAGGGTCTTGTTAACACAGGCTGCCTCTGGGCTGGAGCTCAGTATCCTCCTGCCTCTACCTCCCAAGTCACTGAGATTACAGGTGTGTACCACTGCACCTGGCCCCATTTTAGTTTTTTATTTTGAGACAGACGCTCATTAAATTGAGCTGGCTGCCCCTGGCCTTGAATTTGTGATCCTCCTGTCTCAGCCTTTCAAGTTGCTGGGATTACAGGTGTGCACTACAGTGTCCTGCTAATGTCTTGGTTTTACAAAACTCAAGAGTAATGATACTTACCAAAAACTTAGTATAAAAATATAAACAATGAAAAGTGAGCCCACTCTTACCAAACTCCTTGTCTTTGCATAACTGCTACTGCTGCCTCCAGAAAACAAACTAGAGCATATTGCCATTTAGGAAATGGAACTGTTGTTCATTTTGCTTTATGTAAATTAGAAGCACACATTGTTTGAATATTCATGTCTTACGTAACCTTCTGTAACTAAAATTAACAAACAATACTGCTGACCATTCTACATATTTATACAAAAGTTGTTGGTTATTCTATTATTGTCCTACACTGCCTTTTTTTTTTTTTCTGGCCCTGGGAGTTTGAATCTAGGGCTTTGCACATGCTAGACAAGCACTGTACCACTGAGCTACAGCCCAGACCTTTTTTATTTTTATTTTTTGAGGCAAAGTCTTGCCCAGGCCTTGGACTTGGGATACTCTTACTTCAGCCTCCTGAGTAGCTCAGATTATAAGTATGTGCCCCCAGGCCTGGCTCTCATTTTGGGCTTTTTTTGGCCAGTACTGAAGGTTGAACCCAGAGCTTCTCACATAGGGCTCTATCCCCGAACCGCGCCTCCAGCCCCCTTTTTATTTTTGAGACAGGGTCTTGCAAAATTGCACAGGCTACCTCTGACCTTGAACCTCTGATCCGCCTCCCTCTGCCTCCCAGGCTGCTGGGATTACAGGCATGCACACTACATGCAGGCTTTTCTTTCTTTTTTTTTTTTTTCTTTTTCTTTTTTGTGGTACTGGAGGTTGAACCCAGGGCCTTGCGCTTGCATGCTTTGCAAGTGCTGGACCACCGAGCTGCTGGCTCCAGCCCATTTTTTTACTTTTTGAGATTGTTGTTGTTAGGTGCCGTCGAGTCGAGTCCAACTCATAGCGACCCTATGTACAGCAGATCGAAACACTTGCCGATTCTGTACCAGGCAAACGATCTTATTTATGTTTAAGCCCATTGTTGCAGACACTGTGTCAATCCATCTGGTGGAGGGTTTTCCTTTTTTGCGTTGACCTGCCACTCTTCCAAACATGATGTCCTTCTCCAGGGATTGTTCTCTCCTGACTACATGTCCGAAATATGTAAGATGCAGTTTGGCCATTCTTGCTTCCAAGGAGCTCTCTGGTTGTACTTCTTCTAGGACAGATATGTTGGTTCTTTTGGCAGTCCATGGTATATTCAATAGACGTCTCCAGCACCACAATTCAAAAGCATCAATTCTTTTTCTGTCTCTCTTGTTCAATGTCCAGCTTTCACAACCATATGATGCCACTGAAAATACCATGGCATGAGTCAGACGCACCTTCGTCTTCAATGTGACATCT
>VMDO01015598.1:0-14417 GCA_007922755.1 Pedetes capensis
TATAGGCACAGGAAAGTATGTCCTTAATAGGACTCCAATTGCTCAAGAAATTGCAACAAGAATAGATAAATGGGATTACATGAAATTAAAAAGCTTCTGCACAGCAAAAGAAATAATTAACAGAGTCAAGGAAACCCCCACGGAATGGGAAAAAATCTTCGCATCCTATACAGCAGACAAAGGTCTAATCACTAGAATTCATAAAGAACTCAAGAGAAAAACTCCCAAAAAAAACAAATAACCCAATACACAAATGGGCAAAGGAACTGAGTAGACAGTTTTCAAATGAAGTGGTCCATAAAGCCATGAAACACATGAAAAAATGCTCAATATCCCTAGCCATTAGGGAAATGCAAATTAAAACAACTCTGAGATTTCACCTTACACCAGTAAGAATGGTCAAGGTCAATAAAACAAATAACAACAAATGCTGGCAAGGTTGCATAGAAAAGAGAACACTCTTACATTGTTGGTGGAGCTGTAAATTGGTCCAACCACTGTGGAAACCAATATGGAGGTATCTTTAAAAACTGAAAATAGGGCTGGGCATGGTGGCGCATGCCTATAATCCCAGTGGCTTGGGAAGCAGAGGCAGGAGGATTGCAAGATCGAGACCAGAGGCAGTCTGCGTAACTTAGTGAGACCCTGTCTCAAAAAAAAGTAAAAAAATAAAAAAAAAAGGCTGCAGGTGCAGCTCATTGGTCCAACACTTGCAGAGTATGCAAGCGCGAGGCCCTGGGTTCAACCCCCAGTACCGAAAAAAAAAAAAAAAAAAAAAAAACTGAAACTAGATCTGCCACATGACCCAGCTATAACATTGTTGGGAATTTACCCAAAGGGAGATGTGTCATCATACCACAGAGACACCTGTGTCTCCATGTTCAATGCAGCACTTTTCACAATAGCAAGAATATGGAATCAACCAAAGTGCCCTTCAACAGAAGAATGGATAAAAAAAACTATGGTACATATACATAATGGAATACTACTCAGCAATCAAAAAAAATGAAATAAGGCCATTTCAGCAAAATGGACGGAATTGGAGAAAATTATTTTAAGTGAATGAACACAAGCTCAGAAAGAGAAACATCACATATTCTCACTCATATGTGGGAGCTGAATCAAAATTATAAGAAGGAAAAAATCCTATACAAAGGTCGGATCATAATAAAAGAGAAAAAAAGCTAAGAATGGTATTATTATAGATGGTCTAGAAAATGCATGTAATAATTCTGACAAGGTAAAAAGAAAGTTCACTGTAGGAATAGTTTCTGTCTTAAACAGAACTGGATCCCAAGGATATATAGAAAAATATTACCATAAAAAGACAAGTAAACAGTAGAGAAGTCTTTGATGGGGGGTGGAAGGAAGCGTACAAGAGGGTAAGGGGGAACCTACATGAATAATGTACAATAAAATGCATATACGGAAATGTCACAATGAAAAGCATGTCAGAATTAATCACATTAAGGTGTACATTAAAAAGCTCCAATAAAAAAAATTCCAATGACAGACTTTGCAGAAACAGAAAAAATAATCTAAAAATTCATATGGAGACAACAAAAGACATATAGCCAAAACAATCTTAAACTGCAAAAACAGTGGAGGTGGGATCACAATACCTAACTTCAAACTATAATAAAGGGTTATAGTGGCAAAAACAGCTTGGTACTAGTACAAAAATAGGCCTGAAGACCAATGGAACAGAACTGAAGATCCAGAGATACACCAAAGCAACTACTATAGCCACCTGGTTTTTGACAAAGAGGCTAAAGATACTCAATGGCGAAAAGATAGCCTCTCCAATAAATGGTGCATCCTACACATCTGACAGAGGACTAATTTATAGGATATACAAAGAACTTAAGAAAGCAAATTCCAAGACAACAAATAATCCAATACATAGTGGCAAAGGAAATGAGCAAGGAGTTCCCAAATGAAGAAGTCAAAGGACCAAGAAACACATGAAAAAAAATGCTCAATATCCCTAGCCATTCGGGAAATGCAAATCAAAACAACAATGAGATTACATCTCACTCTAGGAAGATTAGCCAAGGTCAACAAAACAAATACTAAATGCTGGCAAGGATGAGGAGAAAAAGGAGCCATTTTACACTGCTGGTGGGACTGTAAATTAATTCAACCACTTTGGAAATCAATATGGAGATACCTTAGAAAATTAAGAATAAAATCGCCATATGACCCAGCTATACCACTCCTGTGAAAATACCCAATGGGAGATAAATCATCATACCACAGAGACAATTGCATTTCCATATTTAACGCAGCACTCTTCACAATTGCAAGGATATGGAACCAACCAAGATGTCCATCAACAGAGGAATGGATTAAAAAAAAATGTGGTATATATTTTTAAAATGTGGTATATATACACAATGGAATACTACTCAGCAATAAAAAAGAATGCATTAATTGAATGAATTAATGTCACTTGCACCAAAATGGATGGAACTGGAGAATAACATCTCACGCAAAAGAACTGAGGACCCACTCATATGTGGGAACTAAATCTAACTTAAAGGAAGAAAAAAATGTATATATACATTGTGTGTGTGTGTGTGTGTGTGTGTGTGTGTGTGTGTGTGTGTGTATGAGATTAGGCTTATTTAAGAAGGGAAAATGAAAGCAGAGTAGAAAGAAGGGGGAGGAGGCTGGGGAAGGAGGGAAGGAGGAGCAGAGGTAAAGGAAGGGGACAAAGGGAGGGGAAATGATGCAGAGAGGTAAGGAAGGAGAGGATAATCTTAGATGATACAACACAAATATATGGAGAAAAAGGAATATAAGCCATAATTGCATACAATTTCTTACTATATATTAATCAAAAGTTTCTGTGGAATACGTAAATTGATGAAAGTATAACCAAAAGCAATGTAATAGTTGCACAATGGAAATAGCAAAAGCCTTATTACTCTGTACCCCACCAACATTTATAAAGGGGACATATTAAAATTAAAAAAGTAAACAAAGTATGGGACAAATTTAAAAACTGCTGACTTAAGTCACATAGGACAAATTATTAAGAGGGTAATATTTCTAAAAAGAGAAAAAGAAAAAGAAAAAAAGCTAAAATCATCTCTCCTAGTTATTAACTTTCTCACAAGCCATCCCTTATTACCTTCAATATCTCCAGTGGGGACAATAGCAATTGTCTAACTGGTCTCTGCTTCTAAGTTTGTTTGTGTGTGTGTGTGTGTGTGTGTGTGTGTGTGTGTGTGTGTGTGTGTGTGTACGTTTATGTATGTATATAATTTTTTTGTTTTAGCAGTACTTGGGGATTGAATCCAGGGCTTTACACACACTTTGCAAGTACTCTACCACTGGGCTACACACCCAGACACTTTTTTATTTTGAGTCACTAAATTATGCAGATTGCCTCTGGTCTCAACTCAGAATTTTCCTGCCCCTGTCTCACAAGTTTCACTGAGATTACAGGTATGAGCCACAACATGTACATTTCTAAAACAATCTGTCACTTGTCATACCTGTTTCTAAAAATCTTCAAATGCTCCTATCTATACTCCAACTTTTCATAGTTTTTTAAGTTCTCCCCCACCAATCTCTCCTGAATCTATCTATAACCCAAATATCATTAGACATTCACCTTTTCCAACAGGTTTATTTGTATTTTGGTATTATTAAACCTCTTTTCATCTGTACTCTGTATCCAGATTGCAGCTGGTAAGAAAAATAAATATTTATTTTTTGTTTGTTTTGGTATTGGGGGTTGAACCCAGGGCCTCACACTTGCATGCTTTGCAAGTGCTGGACCACTGAGCTGCACCCCCAGGCCATTTTTTTTACTTTTTGAGACAGGGTCTTGCTAAATTACGCAGACTGCCTCTGGTCTCGAACTGGCAATCTTCCTGCCTCTGCCTCCCGAGTTGCTGGGATTACAGGTATGTACCACCACCCTGGCTGTAAATATTTGTTTTGAAGGTAGAAAAGCATGGCATACTGGTTGAGAAGAATATTAAACACTTCTGAAAGGAATAGAATGCAATGGATAGCTACCTTTAACATGTAATGCAGTAAAAATAAAAATAAACTGCATAACAGGCTGATCTGAATGTCTCCAAGGATAAAAGCAGAAAGACACACAATTTAAAAATTTATCCTCTAATGTTGTTGTTGTTGTTATTGTTTTGCAGAACTTGGGGGCTGAACCAGGATCTTGCATATACTTTGCAAGTGCTCTACCACTGGGCTGCACCCTCAGCCCATTTTTAATTTTTATCTTGAGATAGAGTCTCGCTCAGTTATGCAAGCTGCCTCTAGCCTCGAACTTGTGATCCTCCTGCCTCCTCCTTCCACGTTGCTGGGATTACAGGTGTGAGCCACCATGCCTGGCTGTCCTCTGTTTAAACAGATGTACACGGATGAATTAATTTTACCACAAAAGGTCTAGCCTATGCCCTTAGCTACTAAGAGGTGATCTCCAGTCCCCTAGAATGCCCTGCCTGAGAGGAATACCTTCATTTGTCTGGTGGGTTTGGTAACTGTAGAGTCCAACAACATGATTTAAGATGAGGGCTTTGGAATATGACACATAAACTCAGACCTCCAGAGAAGCTTGTGACTAAATTGTGACTAAATGAATAAGCCTAAACTTTTCCCCCTTTTGCGGTACTACAGGATTGAACCCATGGTCTCACACATGCTAGGCAAGTGCTCCACCACTGAGCCACACCTCTATTTCCCCCCTCCTTTTTTTGTATTTTGAGATAGGGTCTCACTAGGTTAAGGAGGCTGCCTCTGGCCTCAAACTCACAATTTTCCTGCCTCAACATCCCAGTAGCTGGTATTATAGGCATGCATCACCATGCCCAGCTAAGCCTGAACTTTTGAGAGAGGATGAAGACTAAAGGTCAAACATGCAAGCAGTATGTGACAGAACACCCATAATAACTCAACACTAAGGGCTCAGGTGGGTTTCTGTGCCTTGCAATAATAAACAATAAACCATATCATCATACGTGAGTACTCTCATACATCATAGCCCAGAAGTGACACCATCCATGACTTCATGGGGAAAAGATAACCAGAAGCTTTGCGTTACACCCCCCCCAAATTTTTGTCCCATGTGGCTCTTTCTTGGCTGGTTTTGATTTGCATCCTTTCATTATAATAAAACTATAATCCTAAGTATAGTGCTTCCCAAGTTCTGTGGATCATTCTAGTGAATTATCAAAACTGAGGGAGTTGGTAGGGTCCCTATAATTTATAGCCAGCAAGGTTAACATGAAGGTGACACTAGGGACCCCCAAACATGAGGCAGGTGCCCAAAGTAAGAGCAATCTTGAGGGGACTAGGCAGTTGGCCTCAACTCACCCTACAGGTTTGTCACTATATTTCTCTAGTTGATAAAATCTAGGTTGTCCTCAAAGTCAGACCCATCAGCAGGAGAGCTTATGACTTCCCCTGTGGGGCATTATTGCCAAGAGGCATTCAGGAAGTGGCAGACTGTAGAATAATGCCACAGTTGTCCTCTCAGTTAATGAATAAAGTGACCTAGTTAGCCACCACAGATGAGACCTTTAGCTTAGTTTTAATAGACATTGAGTATTTCTGGATGAGGACAAACCACACTGGGACACCAAATGGCACTTAGCTCTAAACTAAACATGTTCTATAACCTAATAAAGTCCAAGGAAATCAAAAGTGAGGCTTTAAGAAATAAGCTTCAGTTTCAACAATATAAAAAGCAAAACATTTCCCTATTCTTTCTATCAATATTAAGCTACAACAGAAACAGAAAGTTCAAAATCATATGAAAACAGGACTTAGGATTTATATCAAGAATGCTATATAAATTTCTTAATGAACAAATAGCAAAACAGATCTATGCTTTTATTTCTTGTACTTAAAATTAAGTATTTACCTAAAACAGCAAATTAATTAATGGTCCACTGTATTTTACATAAAACCTGTATTTAAAGAATACTTGCTTTCATTAATTGTATTGTCATTAAACTTCTACGTCCAACTCACAGTTCTTATTAGTTCTCTTCCATGCACTCGTAAGTACATTCTCTCCCAAAAAGGCCCCTTCCTACTTCAGTCTAATGAGTCCTCCTCTTCTCATGGGGCACACACATGTATGTAAGGATATATGGGCATACCTGTGCACTCACAGCACCGGGCTAACATCAGAACACTAAGGACACACCAAAAGTGGGGGGTAATTTTGATTGTTAACTTGATTGTATTGGGAAGCACTTTGGAGACTAGTAAAGCGCAGCTCTCTGGGTGTTTCTGAGAGCATGTCCAGAGAGTATTAATGAAGGGGGTAAGACCCATCCAGAATGGGGACAGCACCACAGCACCACTGCACAGGAGAGGGCCTGGACAGAATAAAAAGAGAGAAAGGCAAAAAGCCCTCTAGTGCAAGCAGTCTCTCTCTGTCTCTGTCTCTGTCTCTCTCTCTCTCTCTCCCTCTCCCCCTCCCTCTCTCTCTCTCTCTCTCTCTCTCTCTCTCTCTGCTTCCTGGCTGCCATGAAGTGGGCTGTCTACACCATCACACCCTCCATGGCTTGATGGACTGAAACCTATGAAACGACCAGCCAAAATAAATCATTCCTCCCCTTTAAGATTTTTTCCTCAGGTATTTTGTCAGTCGTAGCTACAAAAGTCTGACTAACACAAGGGGCAAAAATGAAAACAGAGAAAGCGATGAAAATCTTTTTGAACAAGGAAAAAGAACAGACAAAACTGGTGGGAAAACCCCACAGTATATGAAAGAATATTTGACATGACACACTAGGTTTCAGACATAGACTGATAAGAGTAAATCTGAGGTGCCGGAAAAGCTGTGCGCTTAAACCCATAGCACCATTCTGGATTCATTACTCTTCTGTTCTTAAGTATATGAAACTATGAGTCATTCATATGTTTGAAAATATGAGTCATTCAAGTTTGTTTGAAAATAACATCCAAAACTTTTTGTGAGCCTCCTAGAATCAGTAATAAAATCCATTCTAACTATACCAAAACATAATGCTGAATGACAATATATTGGAATTTTAAGGTGACCCAGATATGTGAATGCTTCAAATTTCAGTGTCATTTTTTCCTAGATGCAACACAGTCTAAAGAGGGGCACAGAAAGATGCAGATGGCGTGGAAAGAAGGGGAGACACCAAACAATAATATAAAGACTTAAAATATTCACCAACAACTCATAGGAACTTTCAATTCGAACTAAATACAGTCCTAGAGATGAAATACCAAAAGGTGAGGCTAAGTTTGTTATAGCTTTAGAGACACATTCAAAAACAAAGGTGGCACCCTGTAGCAGAAACAACTCTGACCTAATTTGCCCAAATGAATCCTAAACATATATATGGCTTTCACTTAAACTTTTTCTTCTCAGGCAGCAGAAGTAATGTACAAGGTATTCTAAAGGTCCCCATACTATTTAGACTAAGTACACTTATTACTTCATACATATGAGACATGCAGGACTAAAAAGGTACATTCTTGGATCTTTTATAGTTTGCTTTTTCTGATTATCCCATCATAACTAGATCTGTGTTTGTGTCCCCATATGTACATACATACATATATATGTATATTAGATGTTGTTGTTGTTGTTGTTGTTAGGTGCCATAGAGTCATGTCCAACTTATAGCAACCCTCATAGGGTTTTCAATGGCTGGCTGTTTTGGGAGTGGACTGCCACATCCTTCTCCCCTGTATATTTTATATATACACACACACACATATACATATACGTATATATATTTATACACACACATACATACACATTTAGTTGTTTTAAAAAATAAGTTAATAAACCATTTTGAATTTTTTACTTTTTATTAGTGATTTTTTAGTGTACAACTTAATATGTTTCATGTATACATATTATACATTGCTCATGTTCATCTCTCCACTGGTTTCTCATGCTGCCACTCACCCCTCTGATATCCTTCCTTTCCACCAATGGTACCACTTCTGCTTGCATGCCTTATTGGTGGGGTGGGATGGATGGAGGGAAGGAGGGGGAAAGAGAGAGAATGTGTGTGTGTGCACGTGCGTGTGTGTGTATGTATGTGTGTGTATGTGTGTGTATACATATATATGTGTGTGTATATATGTATATAAGTGGGCTGGGATTTAGCTCAGTTGGTAGAGTATTGCGCTGCAGTCTCTGAGGTCCTGAGTTCAATTCCCAGCACCACAAAAATGGGAGAAGGACCTGACAATCCACTCCCAAGGCAATCCCGAAACAGTCTGCCATTGAAAACCCTATGAGGGTCGCTATGAGTCGGATACCGACTCGACAGCACCTAACAACAACAACTACAACTATATATATATGTATATACATATGTGTATATATATATGTATATATATATATACATATACATATACATATATATACACACACACATATATATATGTATATATACATATATATACATACATACATACACACACGTTTTGCCTTTGAAAGAAAAACATGATATTTCTGTTTGTTTCTCCCATTGCTCTTTCTTATTGCCCCCTCCAACCACATTGAATTATATTACATCTCCTCTCCTCAAACTAACCAGAAACCCTCGCCCTTTAGATAATATGCCAAACCCTGAATCTAAACAGTAACTACTCCATCCCACCTCTACACCTCCCTTACCACACAAGTCTATTTCCCCTCACTTTCAAATCATTCTATTTGTACAGATGTAAGATGATTTAACATGAAACAGTTTAATTTCCTCTATGCATGTTAATTTCCATGAATTAATTATCTTATTTAATTATTCCTCAGTATTCCTAAGCACCTAAAAATAAATGCAAATACACTATCAGTTAACAAAAAAAGTCAGTGGATTAGGAATATAATCTCAAGGCATCAGGTTAACTAGGAGCATAATTTAAATTCATTTTGTGCAAGTAGAACCAAATCAAGTTCACCTGAAGATTAATATATTGAGCAATATATAATAAGCATGTATGAAAATGTTATACTAAAATGTTACACTAAAACTCATTTGTACACTATAAAAATTACTAAAAATCATAAAAAGGATTAATGTACATTTAATGAGATTTAGCTCAGTTGGTAGAGCGCTGCGCTGCAGTCTCTGAGATCCCGAGTTCAATTCCCAGCACCGCAAAAATGGGAGAAGGACCTGGCAATCCACTCCCAAGGCAATCCCGAAACAGTCAGCCATTGAAAACTCTATGAGGGTCACTATGAGTCGGATACCGACTTGACGGCACCTAACAACAACAACAATGATAAAATAAGGTTATGAAATTGGTAACCAATTTATTGAGTGTGGTAAGTTTAAAAAGTTTTATCACTGTGCTACCAAAACTGTAATCAATAGGAGAAAATAATTATTGCATAATAGAAAGAATAAATGGGAGAAGGACCTGGCAATCCACACCCAAGGCAATCCCGAAACAGTCAGCCATTGAAAACCCTGTGAGGGTCGCTATGACTCAGATACCAACTCGATGGCACCTAACAACAACAACAAGAAAGAATAATTTAATAAAATTAAGTTCATCTCTCCTAAAATTAGTAATGAGTAGGACTTGGCAAAAATTAATCATTTCTTTTCTACACAGAACCATAGTTAGTTATGTAAAATCATTTATGCGACCATACATTTTTCTTTCATTCTCACGCTTAAAGTAAATAGAAGAAAAGCAGACTTGGGTTAAAAATATTTGTTTCCTTCATGAGCGGATAATGGGAGAGGTGAACATGAGCAATGTACAATGATATGCATGTAAATGTCATAATGAAACCCATTAAGTTGTACACTAAAAAATGACTTTTAAAGTTACTGGGAAAAACGTTTAAAGTTGCAAAAAATTTGTTTCTGTGCTGTGTATATATTAAACGGAGTTTCGTTCAGTCATAAAGAAGGACAAAATTGTACAATTTATAGGAAAATGGATAGAACTAGAGATCATAATGATAAGTGAAATAAGCCAGACTCAGGAAGGCAAATTATTGTATGTTTTCTCTCATATGTGGACTATAAATTTAAAATATATATATATACACATTTTTCAATCTATAGTGATGGAAGCAGAGAGAGAGACTTATAATTTATACTAATTATAAATGTAGATCTATAAATATATATTCAATTAAAAAGTAATTAAATATTAATTATAGCTATGACACGAAAGCATAAGGGGACTGTGAGAGGAAGGGGGCCAGCAGGATAGGGGAGGGAGACATGAGAGGGTAATGGGGATGAATATGAAGATGTCCTAATGAAGTCCATTATTCTGTGGGCTAACTAAAAAAAAAAAAATTACCCAATGAAAAAAACAATGTTGCAGGGCACTATAGCACATGCCTGTCATCCCAGCAACTTGGGAGGCAAAGGCAGGAGGACAGCGAGTTTGAGACCAGAGGCAGGGTGCATAACTCAGCGAGAGCCTGTCTCAAAATAAAAAAAATTAAAAATGGGCTGAGGGTACAGCCCCATGGTAGAGCACTTGCAAAGTATGTTCGAGGTCCTGGGTTCAACACCCAAGCACTACATAAATAAATAAATAAATAAATAAATAAATAAATCCAAAAATAGAGTATTTGTGTGTTTCCTAATAGGTAAAATTATATCCACATCATGCTATTCCTTTAATATCTTCAACCTACTTTGTTTTAGTTCATAATTTTGATAAACACAGCAAATTACTGTAAGATTCTAATTCTTAAATACATAGTTATCACAATACCTGTGAGAACTAGAACAAATCATTTAATATCAAAATAGCATTCTTTATAACCTGAAATCACATAAAATTTTTATATTTTTAGAAGAGAAAGGGTGCAAGATAAATCATCTTTGATGAATTACAGAAAAGAAAATATTAAAAGAAGGTTTCAAGTAGGAATAGTCTTTTACACTAACAGATACAATAACAGAGAAGGTAATGTGGGTATACTAGTTAATTTTATGTTGCTGTAACTGAAATACCTGACAGAACGACCTAAAGGGGAAAAGGGTTGTTTAGGCTCATAGTTTCAGAGGATTTAACCCATAGCTACTTGGCCCCATGTACTTGAGCAGAATATCATTGTCAGCAGAAGTGTGTGGAGGAGGACAGCTGTTCACACCATGAGGGAGAAAAACCAGAGAGGGCAGGAGAGGAAGGAGCCAAAGATATAATACCCGCAAGGACCTGCCCCCCAATGACCATGTTCCCCCAGCCAAATCCCACCTATGAAAGTTTCTACAACCTCTCGAAACAGCACTTTTGAAGTCTAAGGACCAAGCATTCAAAACATTAGCCTGTGGAAGACGTTTCAGATGCAAACTATAACAGTGGGGCTCACAGAGCCCCACAGAAGAATGAATGAAAAAGGACAATTTCTGAGAGGGGTGCCGAAAGACATTAAACATGCTTTATATCATCACCCAACGAGCAGGATCTACTGTCTCCTATTTAGTCTTATTTCTAAGACTTTACATTTACTTTAATGTATAGTCCTAATCCTTTGGGCTCATATCCACCTTAACTGTAAGTTTTCAATGCCATCTAGCATACTATTAGCAAGGATTTTAGTACTTGAGTCATGGCCTTGTTTTTCATGTGTCCCATCACCTAGCCAGCATCCTGTGGACCATCAACCCAGCAATACAGTGTCCAAGTTCCTAAACTTTTTCACCTTCAGTGACATTCTCCTCCTCTACCTCACCAACTCCCTACCAACAGACAAGTGCTGTACCCTTCATTATTTCAAACTACTCCACACCAAATATATTTCTCAATAGAGTACTCCTTCAAAATATATATCTCCTATCCAACAATCAATGGGGCATTTCTAGGTATCTGCAATAGCTGCATACCCTTATTTTTCATTCCAAAACTGATTTTGACTGCTAAGACTTGATCGAAACATTTTTTACTCATGCTTATACCCTATCCCCATAAATGCCTCTCTGGTACCAACACTCGTAGCACTACCCTATTATGACTAGGGATGAAATTGCATAGAATGGTATATAAGGCAGTGTTTTAGATTTGGAAAACAAAACTATAGTACAAAGAAGTTAAGCCCTGAAAAACAACATGGTAGTTAATTTAAAGGCTAAATTCATTTACTATTGATAGCAGGAAACCCTATATCCTTCTATCAATTACCCAAGGAAAAAGTCAAACACAGCATAACATTGATGACGATGGTGATGATGATGATGATGATGATGATGATGATGACGACAACGATGATGACGATGACAGAAGACTTCTCTGAAGTTCATGGATCCACACCCCTCATAAAGAAAGCAAAACTAAAGAAAGTCTGTTATGTAGCCCTCATGTCTTGGCTAACATGACAAAGAAAATCAAAAAAATAATCAGGGGCTATAGCTCAGTAGCAGAGCACATGCTTAACATATACAAGACTTGGGTTCAAGGAACACCAAGAAAAACTATTCTTCCTAAGATCAAAAAGGCAAGGACATCTATTCTTGATATTTCTTTACAACATCATACTGAATGTCCCAGCTAATGCAGTTATTGGTGTTGTTAGGTGTCAACAAGTCATGTCCAATTCACAGTGACCCTTATGGGGTTTTCAATAGCTGATTGTTTTGGGATTGCCTTGGGGATAGACTGCCATGTCCTTCTTCCATTTCTGTGGTGCTGGGAATCAAACCAGGGACCGCAGAGACTACAGAGCAGCACTCTAGCAACTGAGCTAAATTCTAGCCTACTAATGCAGTAAGACAAGCAAAAAAGAAAAGTATGTAAAATAAAAAATGATAAAACTGTCTTTGTGCAGAAATGACATGATCATTTGCATAAAAAATATGGAAGAATAAAAAAAAAATACTCCTGGGACTAACAAGCAATTCTAGTATGGTTGTAGGATATATGGTTAACATACAAAAATCTATCACTTCCCTATACACTAGCAATCAACAAGTAAATTGAAATTTACTATAAAGTATTATTTACATTATCATCCCCCAAAAGATGAAATACAGGTTGAGTATCCCTTATTAAAAATGTTTGAGACTTGCACACCTATAATCCTGGCAATTTGGGAGGCAGAGGCAGGAGGATTGCAAGTTTGAGACCAGACGCAGTCTGCTTAACTTAGCGAGACTCTGTTTCAAAAATCAAAAAAAATGGGCTGGGGGTGCAGCTCAGTGGTCCAGCACTTGCAAATTATGCAAGCACAAGGTTCTAGGTTCAACCCCCAGCACCACAAAAAAAAAGAAAAAAGAAAAAAGAAAGAAATGGAGGTCTAAAGTTTACTTTGAAATGCATCAAAATCATGGATCAATGGATGGACAGAGGAATAGACAGATGAATTAATACATGTTAGAGCATGTCTAGCAAAATGCAGAATCTAGGTGCTAAGTATATGTGGGTATTCACAATAAAAATCAATTTTTATGTTTATTTTATTAATGAAATGTTGAAATAAACCAAAGATCAGACTCATAAAAGAGTTGAGGCTTCAATGAAAACTAGAAAGAAGTATCTATAAACTCTAAGGACTGTTCCAAAGAGAATGCAAATGTATATGGTTTTGGGGGGCTTTTTCTTGGAGCAGGTGTTGTTTATATGTTTCTTTGGATGGTTTTGGTTTTTTGAGACAGAGTCTCACTGTGTAGCCCCAGGCTGGCCTGGAACTTGCTATGTAGACCAGGCTGGCCTCAAGCTCCCATTCATCCTCCTGCCTCAGCCTCCCTTGTGCTGGGATTACAGATGGGTGCCACCATGCCTGGCTTTACAAATGTCTTAAAATGAAATAAAGTATTGTGGAGAATACAAAAAATAAAAAACACTGGTAGACACTGGTAAACATTTTAGTGAATAAAAGTAAAATCCACAGAAAGTGAGCAGCAATACAGGCAGGAAGCAGATCATACAGATTATTCTACATCAAAATATATATAATTTAGACTTTAAATATAAAAAGAATCTATGACATAGGCACAAAAATCTTAAATATTAGCCAATTAAGAATAAATGTAAACTAAAACATCCAATAAGGTAGTCACATGTGGCTATTTAAATTTAAATTAATTAACATTAAATAAAATTAAAATTCCAGTTCCTCAGTTGTAGCAGCCACAATTCAAATATTCAATTACCATATGTGGCTACTAGGCAGAGTACTAGACAGCATAGATTTTATAACATTTTCATCATCACAACACATTCAATTCAACAGCAGTACTCTGAAAGAGAATACATATATCATAAACATAATACCAACAAAAGAAACCACTCAAGAAACTGAAAATTTCTGTATATTTTCTTTAAAAAAAAAAAAAAGATAAGTAAAAAGAAAGAAAAGAACAAACTGAGAAAATTACTTGCCAAATACTAAAATTCTTTTCAAATGAAATTAACAATCTGGGGATATAGCTCGATGGTAGAGCGCATGCCTAGCATGTGCAAGG
>VMDO01015598.1:14517-50725 GCA_007922755.1 Pedetes capensis
ATATAAAGCATACTCTGAAGGATATATTCAGAGCTGAGGATATAAACTGACAACTGGCCTAATAACTCAACACATTTGCAATCTATTGGTTATATACAAGCTACAGGTCCCATTCACATTGACAAACAAGGGCTTACACAAAGGTCACTCAGCATCACCTTAGAATTCTGCCTACTACATGGATAGAGGGAGAAAAAGTAGTTAAACTTTCAACTGTACATGGAAGCACAGATTAGAACTTAAAGTTCCATTTTTAGAATTTATGCTAAAGAAATACTCATGAATTTTCACTAAGTTTACCTACAGAGAAATTCTTCAATACATTTATACTGAGTAACAACCTAAACAAACAGTAAGTGAATATTAACTTAAAATCATTATTTTAAAATAAACAGCCTATTGCCCAACTCATTTTCTATACATGTTTGCCATACATACAACCTTTTTCATTGCTTATTTGAATACATTCAAATTGTAGCTTTGTTTTGTGGCTGCAACCACAGTTTGTTATGCACTAGTGTGGGTGTTTTCTCCTTCTATGAAGCACAGTTGCCTCTCGTGGTCTCTACTGTAATAGTTTGCTATTGCTTTCCAGCAACCATTGGCTATGCAAAATTGCTCTAATTATGATTGTCATTTCTAAATCTTGCCTCTGTACATGATACTTACTTACATTGGCCATATTCCTTGTGTTCATAAAAACTCTGCTTAAAATTTCCACTACCTTAATCCTGAACTCAGGGCACAGATTCAACAAAGTAAGGCCAGATGGCACAGTGGTGAAAAAAAATTGATGTTCATCTCACTCTAATCTATTCAAATACCAGGTTCACTTAAAATAATTTTATAAACTAGCACAGAGAAAATATACACTGTCCCTCTATTAGGAAATATATACTTCCTTATTTCAGCAACCCATATTTTTACATCTGAAAACAGGACATCTCTTATGATTGATGACATACCATAGCTTAACTGGCAGAGGTCTCTCTAATCCAGCTGTATGATCTTACAACTGATGGTATCTTATCTGGTAAAACGACAGAGAAACTCAGTTTCCTCATAAACAATAGAATTCTTTGATAACCTTCTTGAACTCCATTTCTGGAAGTTGCAGAACCAATTATGCCCTAGAAAAACATCTATGATTTACAGTTTAGTCTACAGCCATACCACAATGAACACACCCAATCTCATCTGACTTAGTTTGTTCTCATATATCTGTCTTCAAAAGCTTAAGTCACAGAGAAGATGCTTAAATCTCAAGTGTAAGCATTTCACTGAAGTAATATCTGAACATGTTTTCATGAATAAACAAAAATATGCCAAATTAATTAGATAACAAGATTATGCTACATATGAGAGGTAATGAATCTATGACTTCACATCAAGGTCTTCAATGTTTCACATGCGTGCTTCTGAAGTTACCAACACAGACTAAATGCTCTATCACTAAATATTCTACGATGTAGTTGAAATAATACTTAAATAATACTGCAAGAAGTTGAGAAATACATAAAATAGTCACAGATTTTCCTAAAAACCTCATAAATCATTTTAAAAGTTTATTGTAATCCTTCACTGATAACACAAGCTTTCTACATCTTATTTTTGGTAAGACTGGCTCTAATTGAGGTATAAAATTACTAGATTTATGTTCAAAAACCAACATTACAACCCAACTAAAAAATCTATGTCCTTGTTTCTCTTATCTAGTCAAAAAATTTACATTTTCTCAACCATATATCAAAGTTCATTCTCATTTATACATTATCTATTCAGGCTGAGGGAAGTGGAAGGCAAACAACCTATATTACATACAGGTTTTAGGAAAGTCTGAGCCAGTATGTAATGGAACACATGGCTGGATGGCTAGAGAAAATCTAAGGAAAAGTAGCTGGGGAAGGCTTGGCCCTTGGAAGCTCTCCAAGCCTAAAAGCTCCTTTCCATTATCTCTCTGACCTTGGGCATAGATCCTACCTACGTGCAGATGCGGCAAGGCTCTGCCTATGTACAGTAGGGAGAACAGGCTAACATAAATAATAAATAACCCTTCTCTTTCTCTTAAGAAAATATTTTTCCCTTGACTCATAAGAATGATAAATGTTATGGTAAGAGCCTAATAAAAAGAGCTTGAGACACTCACTGGGAAGCAATGCACCTGAAGGCACTGGCCCCCACTTCAGTCCCTCTGACACTAACTCTTGGAGTAATCCTTCTTGCATCTGCTGACCCCATGGCTGCTGGACAGACATGATACCAGTGGGGCATGGTGGCCCATTCCTATAACCCCAGCAAGTCCGGAGGCTACGGCAGAAGGGTCATGAGTTTGAGGCCAGAGGCAGCCTACATAACTTAGCAAGGCCCTGTCTCAAAATAAAAAAATTAAAAAGGGACCAGAGGTGCAGCCCAGTTGTATAGCACTTGCAAAATATGTGCAAGGACCTAGGTTCAACTCCCAAGTAACACAAAAAAATTTTTAAATAAATAGAAAGTCTGAGCCAGGCACCATTACATGTGTCTATAATGCCAGTGACTTGCATGTAATCCCAGTGACTCAGGAGGCAGAGGCAGGAGGATAACAAGTTCGAGGCTGGGGCAGCCTGTATAACTTAGCGAAACCCTGTCTTAAGAAGAAAAATTAAAAAGGGGCCTGGGGTTACAGCTCAGTAGTAGGGCACTCTGGGTTCAATCCCCCAGTACCACTAAATACATACATACATACATACATACATACATACATACATACATAAATGTAATAAATGATGAGGGTAGTAGTAAATTTTTTAATTAAAAATTTAAGATGTAGTATAAAAATTACTCTTAAACTTGTGCTGGAACTCAGTACCTTCCATTGTTTTGTTGTTGTTTTATTAGGTGCTATCCATTGTTTTAGCAATGACTAATACAAAGTTCATCTTTATGCAGCTGGAAAGGGCAGAAGGTATTACTTCACTGCAGTATTTCATTTTAAAATTCTAATGAACCAAAGAAACTAGACATTAATACCAAAAGATCAGTTTACTTTGTTGAGAGTTACACACTTTAAAGCATCCAGGTGAATTGAATATAGTCATATGATATGCCAGTCCAATGCCTTTGTCAATCTGCAGCAAATTCACAGTTTTTATTTCTTTTTTAATTAATTGATCAGATTATTTAAGCAAAAGAACTGCCTTTTAATTAGAGGCCAATAATTATTGTTTCCTTTTAAATCTACTAATAAGTATCTCCTGAATGTTAATTGTAAAAAAAAACTGTAAGCTATTTTTATTGCAAATATAGAAATATTTCTCTATTACAAAATCATAAATGTCTATCTTTAGCATACATAGCAATTTCTCCTTCTTTTAACTGTATATTTTTCATAGAATGTTTAAAATATATCAGGCACTAGAGATAGTGATTTCTTCATGTTTCAGTGAATAAGATTTACTACTTCAAAAGAAGTTTTCTGGGGTAATCTTTAAGCTCATCACACAAAAGCAGTTAAGAATTCTCTTTATTATGCATGACTATGATTTTCTCAATTCTCTTCTAAAATGGTAAATGAATGAGATTGAAAAGATTCATGAGGATAATGTAAAACTGAATACCATAAATATGAGAATACATAATTACCCTCCCTTTATCTTGTATCTATCTGGTTTCAAATGAAAATAGTTTGACAATTATATCTATAATTAAATAAAAGTTATATACAACTATAAGCTATTCAAAATAATACTAAACATACAGTTTGCCCTTTTTACTCTAAATCTCTTAGGGATATAAACTGCATTTTTTCAGTGGCTGTTGTTGTTGTTAGGTGCCGTTGAGTCGGTATCCGACTCATAGCGACCCTCATAGGGTTTTCAATGGCTGAGTGCTTTGGGATTGCCTTGGGAGTGGATTGCCAGGCCCTTCTCCCATTTTTGCGGTGCTGGGAATCGAACTCGGGGCCTCAGACACTGCAGCGCAGCGCTCTACCCACTGAGCTAAATCCCAGCCCTTTTCAGTGGCTATGTGAGTACAAATACAAGAGACTGGAAAAGAACAGGTGTCTTCAATTAAACAAGACATCCTTTAATCTTCAAAAAGGTAAAACAATGCCACTCTTTGCCTATTTTTTGCTTTGCAATATATAATTCTTTTGCAAAAAACGTTATTTCTATTAATACAGTGTGTTTGTTATTGTTTTTAAATTAATTAATGCATATTTCAAGTTTTAATTTCTAATATGGTAAATATCATGAGTTATAATCCACACAAACAAAAGCTTGTGGGGGGGTCCTCAATAATTGTTCTGAGTCCTGGGATCAAAATATGTAAACTATAGTATAAGCCTTTTAAAGAAATTCACTTCCTTTACTGATACAAAGTAGAAGTCCAAGAAAATAACTGAGAAGGAAGAATATATGTATTACTTTTATAGTCACTCATAATAAAATATTCAATTTCTCTCTCTCTCTCTAGTACAGCCCCAGCTAGATAACTGCCCTGAATGTGGACAGGCCCTCCAAGCGAAATTTAAAAAGGGCATAAACATGAACAATCTATACCTTGGTCAAATGACAAGCACTAGGAATGGAGGAATCTCATTATTTAAAGACAAACAAATAACATCTTCATAAAAACACAGAGAAAAAGTAAAACTTAAAAATAAGCTATTTAGCCAGGCATGGTGGCACATGTCTGTAATCCCAGCAATTTAGGAGGCAGAGGCAGCAGGATTGCAAGTTCAAGACCAGAGGCAGTCTGTGCTGCTCAGTGGTCCAGCATTTGCAAAGCATGCAAGTGTGAGGCCCTGGGGTCAACCCCCAGTACAAATGATAATAATAATAATGATGATGATGATAATAATAATAGTAATAATAATAATAATAATAATAATAATAAAGGGGCTGGAGGTACAGGTCGGTGCTCTTGCAAAGTATTGCAAGGCTCTTGATTCAGTTGCCTAGACCACAAAATAAGTAAATTATTTAAACCAGATGTGGTGGTGAATGCCTATAACCTTAGCACTGGGGAGGTGAAGGCAGGAAGATCACAAGTTCAAGGCCAGGCTGGACTCCATAACAAGTTCCAGGCCAGCCTAAACTACAGGTGAGACTCTACATCAAAAACGACAACAAAAACAAAAAGTTACTTAAAAATCCCCTTAAAAGAAATGCATTCTTTAGCCTGGCATGGTGGCACACACCTATAATCCCAGTATTTGGGAGGCTAAAGTGGATTAAGAGTTCAATGCCAGTTTAGGGTTACACAGCGGAACCTGTCTCAAAAAACAAAAACAAACAAGGAAAGGAACACATTTTTAGAAAACCTTTTTATCGTCAATGAGACGCCATCTTAAAAATTAATTGAAAAAAGAAAACAGGGTAATAAGAACTTGAGAAGAAAAAATAATGAAATTAAGAAGGTAGGTAAAACAGAAAGGTAAATATTGCAGAGAAAGGGAAAAATTACATATTGGAGAAAAAAATGAAGAAATTAAATCTTTCACTTAAGAACCCACCTCAACATTTCTCAGGATGAAGAAATTTAATGTTACATAAAAATAATGAAGATCCAATATGGTCATTTTAAGTATCCCCAAAGAAACCACAACATGTAAAACTGATATAAAAACGAAAGCCACTTAGCACTCAGATGTCTTGAAAATACATTTGAATACTGTAAAGATGGTGTGTACTTTATTCAGAGATACCAATAAAATGGTAGAAATTTTATTAAAAATATAATAAAAAGCAATTAGAGAAGGACTATAAGAAGGTGAGAAAATTTTCAATACATTTCTTGAATGTAAAAAGATAGAAATCTGTTGACAGTTGACAGATAAATCAAAACATACCCCAGAACATGGGGGGAGAATTTCACTGAAGAGAGGAGAGCTAACCATTAGTAAAGTGACATCCAGGAGAACTAGCTCCCAACCTGCTAGGTTGTCAGACAGGAACCCCGAGGATCAAGTGTCACTTTGCTACTCTATCTGGAGATGTGTGCCATTTTTGTTCCAGATTTCAAAAATTTATGTTCTGATTAATAGTCTGGGTATACTTCTACCTTAAGTACTGGGTAATGCTTAATAGTTCCTTTATCTAACAGCAACAAAATAAATTTCAATGAAATATAAGCACATGCCCCAGGGTAGAATCTGGATTGTGATTCCATTTACATATCTTTAGTCAAAAACAAACTGCATGATGTCAGAGACCTTAATGTCATCTCTAACAAAAACTCAAAATCTGCCTAGGGCTTTGATCAAACCCAAGGCTTTCAAATTACTGCAACAAGAACAGAAATGCTACTTTGTCCTTCACCTCCTAAAAATCATACTTAAGCAACAGAAAAGTTTTAACTAGACAATATAACCCCAGTTTTCAGCCACAAAGCCAAATACCCACAAACTCAAAAATATAAACATGGTCTACAAAAAGCAGCTAGAATCTGAAATCTCAAGAGGAAAAAAATGGACTAAGGAAAGTTCAAAGTGTGAACCAGAGTGGAAGAATCAGGAGGTCTTAGAAACTGTATTCAAAAATACATCTCTACAGGTAAACAGCTTGCTCCTGAGTACAAAAGCTAACTTCAGTGTCTGAAATAGTGCAGAAACAATGGAGAAAAGGGCTGGAGATAGAAGTACTCCTGCTTTCAGACCGATTTTAGAACAACAGATTTGGTCCATCTGTTTAGAAAATCACAAGAAAAAGCCATACTGCCTGGAACAAGCCTGACTCTGCTGCAGACGAGAAGCTTTGGTTGTTGTTGTTAGGTGCCGTCAAGTCATGTCCGGCTCACAGCAATCCTCATAGGGTTTTCCATGGCTGATAGTGTTGGGATTGCATCGGGAGTAGATTGCCACATCCTTCTCTTCCTTCTCCTATTTTAGCAGTGCTAGGAATCACAGAGTGGCACTCTACCAACTGAGCTAAAATCCAGACCCTGAAGCTTTGGTTGTTGTTACGACTCAGCAACCCTGCGTACAACAGGCGAAACACTATTGTCAGTGCTTCTCTGCTATCCATAGGGTTTTCAATGGCGGATTGATTTTTGGGAATGGGTTGCCAGGTCCGTCTCCCAAGCCTACCGTACCTGGTGTTCCCAGATGGTCTCCCATTCAGGTACTAACCAGGCCCGACCCTGCTTAGCTTCTGAGATCTCATGGGATGCAGGGCTACAGCTGCAGGTGAAGCTTTGGTAGTATAATCTAAAACATTATTTTCTATCCCCTCGAAGTTCCCACAGGAACCTCCTTCAAATATCTGAGCCAGGAAAATCTAATTTATTTAAAGATGAGTATCATTAAGGGAACTGACATAGCTTGAGTACAAAAATATTGTATTTCATCCATCAAATGAAAGAGGTAGAAAGTATAATACTAACAGACGATGTAGACTTGAGAGAAAAAATTGTGATAAAATAGATGAAAGTTATTACCACTTTATCATGAACTTTAAAAAATTAATAAAACTCTCACTGCTTAAAGAAGAGCAATACATCAGAAAAGTAAAGGATCAAGACAAATAGAGCCTAATAATTGAATAAGATAAAAAGTAATGTAACAAAACACTAAGGGAAAAATCATCTTCAGAAAAATGAAAGCATGAAAAAGAAGTACAAATTTTAAAACAATTTTTTTAAAAAGCCTAAAGGACACATCAAATGAAATGCAACTCAGGGAAAAAGAATTTGAAAGGAAGAGAAAATCAATACTAAATTCAGAGCAATTATTCTCAAAGAAGGGTCCATAGACCATCAGCACCAGATCCACTCAGGAATCCCAAAGAAACTGCAAGTACTCAGACCACCAAAACTTAACAAATCAGAAAAATTTTATGGACACTAAAGTTTGAGAGGGGCTGGGATTTAGCTCAGTTGGTAGAGCACTGCTCTGCAGTCTCTGAGGTCCTGAGTTTGATTCCCAGCACCACAAAAATGGGAGAAGGATGTGGCAACCCACTCCCAAGGCAATCCTGAAACAATCTGCCATTGAAAACCCTATGAGGAGCCGGGCACGGTGGTGCACGCCTGTAATCCCAGCGGCTCGGGAGGCAGAGGCGGGAGGATCGCAAGTTCGAGACCAGAGGCAATCTGCGTAATTTAGCGTGACCCTGTCTCAAAAAGTAAAAAAAATGGGCTGAGGGCGCAGCTCAGTGGCCCAGCACTTGCAGAGCATGCAGGCGCGAGACCCCGGGTTCAACCCCAGTACCACACACACACAAAAAAAAAACCCTATGAGGGTCGCTATGAGTCGCACATGACTCGACAGCACCTAACAACAACAACAAACAACAAAGTTTGAGAACATCTGCTTGAGAAAATGAAAAAGGAAACAATACATATGTAGTTAAAATGTCTACAGAAGATAATCAAACAATATAAAAACACAAATATTTAAAAATATAAGTCAAGAAAACTCACGAACTGAATCTACAGATTAAAAGGGTATAGTAAGTGCTAGAAAAAACTGATCTGACCCAGTCAGTCCTGAGGCACATTTTATAAATTGCTAACCTTTAAAGACAAATAACCATTTGAGCAAAGAGGCAGGGAAAAAGGTTAACTAAAATGAGAAGAACTCAAATCATCAAATGGTATTTTATTTTCTCATAATATCAATAAATGCTAAAAGAGAGTTTAACAATACTTAACAGGTTAAGTGTGAGCCAACAATTTTATATTCATCCAAATGACCCTTCAACAATAAAAGTTACAACACAAACATTTTCAAACACACAAGAACTTATGAGCCACTGTTGTCATGAAGTGTTTTTAAGAAAACTATTGAGAAAAACTTTAGCCACTTAAATGACTAAGGAAATAATGAGAAAAAAAAAAACCACTTACAAAGCATTAAAGAGTAACTATAAACTAAAACAAATATGGATATTAGGATAAAAAAAAAGATCAATATCTACCTCTACAATATAAAAAATAGTTTAAAAACTGAAAGAAGAGAGCCAAGACTCCAAGTTTATAAGTTAATGCTAACAAATCAGGTAGTAGAGTATAAGCACTATTTAATAGTAGGGAGTAATATTATTCATTAAAAACTAGTACCAGGAAAATGAGAGTAAAAGAGAAAAAACAAACATGTTACTTGCATTATTCTTAGGCAGGAATTCAACAGGTAATATCTAAAGAAATACAGATCTAAAGATGCCATATAAACATATAGTTAGGAAACTAACCACTAGAACAAAACTACAGATCATTCCAAATACTTTTAAAAACTATAAATACATGTGTCCACACACATTTTAACAGCAAAATGACTTACGGTTAACTATGAAAATATAAACTATAAGGTACTGACAAAGCCTGGCACCATGGTGCACACCTATAATCCCAGCTACTCAAGAGGCTGAGGCAGGAGGATCAGGAGTTTGAGGCCAGAAGCAGCCTATGCAACTTAGCGAGACATTATCTCAAAATAACAATTTAAGCCGGTGGCGGTGGCGCATGCCTGTAATCCCAGCAGCTCGGGAGGTGGAGGCAGGAGGATCGCAAGTTGGAGACCAGAGGCAGTCTGCGTAATTTAGCGAGACCCTGTCTCAAAAAGTAAAAAAATGGGCTGGGGGTACAGCTCAGTGGTCCAGCACTTGCAGAGCATGCAGGGGCGAGGCCCTGGGTTCAACCCCCAGGACCGCCAAAAAAAAAAAAAAAAATTTAAAGGCAAGAAAAATCAAGAGCTGAATCTACAGATTAAAAGGGTATAGTAAGTGCTGGAAAAAACTGATCTGACCCAGTCAATCCTGAGGCACATCTCATAAACTGCTAAACTTTAAAGACAAATAATAAGTTAATGTTAACATTAATGCTAACATTGGGGATGCAGCTCAGCAGTTGAGAACTTTCCTAGCATGTGGGAGACCCTGAGGTCAAACCCCTAGTACTGAAAAAAGAACACAAGAAAAAAAGATAATAACAGCACTGACAGTCAACATATCCATCATATGAATGTTATAATTAACCACATTAAAACCTAAGAGTTGCATAGCTGTTCATACAAGAACTTGTACACAAATGTCTGTAGCAGCATTTAGTAATACCCAAAAAGGGGAGATAAATCAAATGTCCACCAACTGAAGAATGGATAAACAAAATGTAGTACATCCATACAATGAAATATTACACAGCCATAATAAAGAAGTACTAATACATAAAATGGATAAAGCTTGAAAACATCAGGCTATGTGAAAAATAGCAGTCATGAAAGCTAGATATTGGTTATTATATGATTCCATTTCTATGAAACATTCAAAATAGATGAATTTATAAAGACAGAAAGTAAACTAGTGGGTACACTGGGTTAGGAGGTTGGCAGAAATGGGAATGATTTGCCAATAGATATTCTTTTAGTGGGGATAAAATGTCGTAAAACTGATTGCAGTGAAGGTTGAGCAATTGTGATTTATGCTTAGACTTTAATTCACTAAAACTGTGCATTTTAAATAAGTGCATTGTATGATATGCAATTATCTTAAAGTGGTTTATATTTTAAATAAGAGTTATGTATATAAAATACATAATTGAAATAATGTGACTCAAAAACTTTAAATAGTAAAATGGACAAAGGTAAATATAAACAAAAAGAAATAGTCACAGTATTACTCATAATCTTAAAAATCAAGACAAAAAGATTAAACAAGGAAACACAAAAAGAACAGCTTAAAATTCTAAAAATTATAAATCCAAATGAATAAATAATATCTATCAATTGATCATCATCAAAAAACATAATCCAAGAAGAAACTTTAGAAGGAATTATAAGTAAACAAACAGATCAGTGTCAAGAAACTTCATTTACCTGTCTGTCCCTGACAAATCAAAAGAATCAAAAATAAATACTTATGTAAAAGACTTTGCTAGTGTTGTGACACACACCTGTAATATCAGCGACTTGAGAGGCTAAGCCAGGAGGATCAAGAGTTCAGGGTCAGAGGCAGCTTGTGCAACTTAGCAAGACCCTGTCTCAAAATAAAAGTAAAAAGGACTGAGGGTATAGCTCAGCAAGACTCCGTCTGAAATAATAAATAAAAATTAAAAGTAAAAAGGACTGAGGGTAAAGCTCTGTGGTAGAGCATTTGCTTAGCATGGGATCAACTCTCAAGTACTGAAAAAAAAATTTTAAAGGAAAAAAGAAAAAAACCCTAAAAACAAAATCATAATTAGCAAAGTACCTCTGATTGACATATATCAAAATCTTTACCCTGAAATTTTTTTAAAGTCATTTTTAAGTGTCTAAGAAACAGTCAAAAACTTGAAGACATAATAAATTCTAAAAGGTAGCAAAAAACACATAATAGTCTCTCATCTCAGTACCATAAATTTTTTAATTAGCAATGAATTCAGAAAATAAAAAAGCTCTTCCACCAGAAAACTTAAAACTCTTCAACAAGTTTGGGAAAGATGAAACAATAAACCAAAATTACAATACTCTTAAAAATTTGATAAAGAAACTATCAGGTACCACAGCCTACATAAAAGTTGGTTTACTGGAGAAAAGAATTAAACAACTCTCATTATTAAGGGGGGAAAGCCAAGCATGATGGTGCACACCTGTAATCCCAGTACTTAGGAGGCTGAAGCAGAAAGATTGCCAGTTCACGGCTACCCTGGCCCTCATAACAAGACCCTGCTGCCAAAGAAAGAAAGAAGGAGAAAGGGAGAGGGAGGGGGAGTGGGAGGGGAAGAGGGAGAGAGGGAAAAATACAACACGCAACTAAGAAATCACACTCATCACACTGGGGCTGGGTTTTAGCTCAGCTAGTAGAATGCTGCTCTGGGCTCTCTGAGGCCATGGATTCGATTCCAAGCACTGTAAAAATAGGAGAAGGAGGTAGTAATCCACTCCCAAAGCAATCCAAAAACAATCAGCCATTGAATACCCTACGAATAGTAGAAAAGCACTGATAGTGCTGGGCATGGCACAGTGTCAAGGAGTGTTTTGTTCTATCATCCATAGGATTGCTATGAGTCGGACCTAACTCAACAGCACCTAACAACAACAACAACAACAACAAGAAATTACATGAGAGGAAATAACCATAAAAACAAAAATAAGTTTAAAGTTACTTTTCTTGGGGGAAGCAGTCCTGGCCATCGAACCTAGTGCCTTGATCTGAGTTAGTGAAAACTGAATGGAGACAGATAAACTTCACTGTATGCTTTAATATTTTTGTTAACCATATTTAATCTATTCAAATAATTCCTTTTTAAATTAGTCTCCAAACTAGAAATGTAAATAGAATTATAAATTGAAAAACTGCTATTTGAACGTTGTATTCTATGTATATTAAAGTTAAAAACTGAACAGCTCATTATCCTTTCAATGTTGTTGACATATCAAATTAGACAAAATGAGGAGGTTGTTGTAGAATTATATTAATAAGATCCGATCTTAGCAATCTTACTAATAAGATCTGAATAACTAATCTTATTAATAAGGTCTGAATAAAATAAAAGTTATGTCAAGATTTAAAGATATAGAAAATTGAAATTCTATTATTTTCTACAAAAATAGTATACATGTTTCATAGGTATAAATTTTGTTTAAAAACTAGTACTCCTTAAAGAAAAGATATATAGGTCCCTTACAAATGCTTTATCATTCTTAATACCATTCCAATTAACAAAGACAGAAATAAGAATATCTATAGCAATACTGTATCAACTGTTACTACTGTCCTATAACAGCTGTTGCTAAGAATGTTAGACCAAAATGCACCTTCCTTTTGCACTCTAGAACCAAAAGTACTTTGGTAAGAGAAACTGAGAACCAAAAAAATAGTAAGATCTGAAAGCAGAGGTACTTACATTTCACACTCCAAATGTTAGAATTCCTTTACCAAAAGAATATTCTATGATTTTAAAAAGGAGTTACTGGCCGGGCGTGGTGGCGCACGCCTGTAATCCCAGCAGCTCAGGAGGCAGAGGCGGGAGGATCCCAAGTTCGAGACCAGAGGCAGTCTACATAACTTAGTGAGACCCTGTCTCAAAAAATAAAAAAATGAGCTGGGGGCACAGCTCAGTGGTCCAGCACGTGCAAAGCATGCAGGTGCAAGGCCCTGGGTTCAACCCCAAGGACGACAAAAAAAAAAAAAAAAGAGTTACTGGTGTATAAGCTAAGCATAAAGGAAAACATAAGAGCATTGTGTCTTCCTTGTGAAAAACTACAAGCTGTTCTACATAAACTGCTTTAGCTCCCTAAAGAACAGTTCTGCCATCATCCACTGGCAAACACAATTATCCCTCAGTGTCCTGGGGAGATTGGTTCCAGGACCACTCTCCCCCACCTGATCCCTGCATAGACACCCAAATCAGCAGATGCGCAAGCCCCTCCTGTTAAATGGCACACTATTTGCAGATAACTTATTCATATCCTCCTATATGCTTTAAGTCATCTTTACATTATGTATAGTACCTAATATAATGGAAATGCAATGTATATTGTTGTTGAATTGTTTCGACAATAACCACAAGGGGAAAAAGTATACATATGTTCAGTACAGCTGCAATTTTTTTCACAAATACTTTCTATCCATAATTGTATGCAGAGGTTACAGATATGGGAGGCTGACTGTATTTGTAAGCAGTGCTGGTTTTGACTAATAGAATTACGCTGTGTAAGACAGTTCTTCTTATATGCTAAACTATAAATTATGACAGTAGAAGCTGTGAAGTTAATTAAAAATGAATGCAACCTGAAGCAGTTTAGCTTCTGTTCAACTTCCACACTGTATTTACAATTTAGAAAATATTTCTAAGGTGGGAATGGTGGCTCAAGCCTGTAATCCCAGCACTTGGGAGACGAAGGCAGGAGGGTTGTAAATTCAAGGTCAGCCTAGGCTACATAACAAGGATCTTTCAAACAACAACAAAAAAGCTGTAGGAATACATAGTTCCAGTTAATAGATAAAGTGTTAACAATACCTTTACTCTCTACATTAGGCAGGATACAGCAGTACACAAGCTTCTGTAGGCACCCCTATAATATCCTGCTGCCAAAACAGACACAAGAGGCAAGCCGTGCATTAAAATGAAAAAAGATATGCACACAACAGTGCTGGGAATACTGCTAGCAATACTGTATATCCAAATAGTAATGCCAAATTAAGTAGACTTAAGCAAGAGCAGGTAAAATATAATAAAAGTTTGAATCATCAAGCATGTGAGACCGTGCTAGAACAGAGTTTAACGACTTAAAAGAAAAAAAAATTATTTTGGCTCATGGTTTCAAAGGTTTCAGTCCACAGTCAGCTGGATTCACTAATTTGCGCTTGAGGTGAGGCAGAGTATCATGGTGATGGGCGGGGGGTGGGGGGTGGGAGGTATTCAACTCATGGCAATCAGGAAGCAGAAATAGTAAAGATGCAGGAACAAGATCCCCTTCGAAGGCACATCCCCAGTTACCTACTTACTCCAACCAGCCCCACCTCTCACCGCCTCCCAATAATACATCAAATTATGACCGTATCAGGAGATCAATCCAGTGATGAAGTCCGAGCCCTCAATATCCAATCACCTCTCAATGATTGGTTCACCAGCCAGAAGCCAATCCTTCAACACATGACCCTTTTAGAGGACATTTCATATCCAAAGCATAACACCAAACTAATAAAAGCTTATAGTCAACAAAATCTGATGCGTGAATGTTCACACCAGTTTTATTGATAAAAGACTCAAACTGGAAACAACCCAGAAGTTCCTCAATGGATAAATGATGAAACAAATAGTGGTATATATGGACCATGTAATGCTACAAAACAATAAAGACGATTACTGATACATAAACAACTTGGATAAAACCTAAGGATTATGTTGAGTGATAAAGCCAGTCCTAAAATATCCATGCTGTATAGTCTGACTTTTTTCTTTCTTTTTTTTTTTTATTGGTGCTAAAACTCAAACTCAGGGCCCCACATGGGATAAGCAAGTGCTCTACCAATGGATTTATATAAAATTCTTGAATGACAATATTATAGAAATAGACAACACAAGGCCAGGCCCAGTGACACACACAGCAACTTGGAAGGGAGGAGGATCACAAGTTTGAGGCCAGAGGCAGCCTGTATAACTTAGCGAGACCCTGACTCAAAATAAAAAATTGGCTAGGGGTACAGCTCAGTGATAGAGCACTTGCAAAGTATGTGTGAGGACCTAGGTTCAGCCCCTGAGTGCTGTTAAAAAAAGGGGGGGGGGGCGGTGCGGAAGGAAAGAAGGAAGGGAGGAAGGGAGGAAGGAAGGGAAGGAAAAGGAGGGAGAGAGGGTTAAAGAAGGAGAAAGAGAGGGAGAAAGAGGGGGGAGGGAGAGGGAGAAAGAAAAAACCAAGAGAGAGAGAAAGAAAAAAAGAGAGAGAGAGAAAGAAAAGGGGAAGGGAGGGAGGGAGGGAGGGAGGAAAGGTGAGAAAGGCAGACAACACATCAATGGGTGAAGCGGCAAAGAAAGAAGTGAGTTGGCAAGGAAATGGGCATGGATATAAAAGTATAGCAGGAAGAGTCCTTGTGGTGATGCAAAGGTTCTGTATATCAGCTGTATCACTGTTAACATACTGGTCATGATTTTGTACTATGCTTTTTCAAAATTCTAACATTGGTCACAATTCAGCAACGACTTCATGGAATTTATATTATTTCTTATGACTGCATGTGGAATCTACAATTATATCAAAATACTAAATTTAATGAGAAAAAACAAAAACATGTAAACATATTGTTACATAGTATTTATTTGTAAGTTAAAATAACTGATTTCTACAATGAAAACAAAGAGTTTAAAACATGTAATTGTATATGTTCCTACATGTCCTATACAATTCTATCACAAACACGCATTGTCCCTAAAAATAATTCCATAGTTACCATCCCCTCAACTGAATATAAAAAGATCATGATGATTCTTCATAGTATCAACTATTTGAACTTCCTAAAGCTGGCACAGAACAGTGACTGTTACCAATTTAAATTAAAATCCCACCAGAATGCAACTTCTTGAATGCTACATGCAATGTTATATACAAGTACCAGTAATACAGTATCTTGTTTATCTTCTTCAAAGCTGAACTACAAATTGAACTCTGAGAACTATAAAAAGAAAAAGTGGCCACTCCTGGTGGCTCACACCTGTAATACCAGCAGCTTAGGAGGCGGAGGCAGGAGGATCGCAAGTTTGAGACCAGACTTAGTCTGCGTAACTTAGTGAGACCCTGTCTCAAAAAGTAAAAAAATGGTCTGGGGGGTACAGCTCAGTGGTCCAGTACTTGCAAAGCATGCAGGTGCAAGGCCCTGGGTTCAACCCCCAGTACCACAGAAAAAAAAAAAAAAAAAAGATAGTGCAACAGTACAAATACATAGGGAAAAATGGGAATATAATCCATAAATGCATATGATTTTTTTACTATAGTGATGTAATAGCTGCACAATGGAAATAGCAAAAGCCTTATTACTCTGTACCCCACCAACATTTATACACAAAGAGGATTTTTTAAAAGAGAAAATAATATAAAAAGCATTTTAGAGATGAAAGGCTTCCTAAGCAAGACAGAAAGTCCAGAAGATATAAGATAAGAATATACTGCCAAATTGTTGTTGTTGTTGTTGTTGTTGTTGTTGTTGTTGTTGTTAGGTGCCGTTGAGTTGGGTCCAACTCATAGCAAACCTATGCACAACAAAATAAAACACTCCCTGACACTGTGCCATGCCCAGCATTATCGTCAGTGCTTTTCTGCTATTCATAGTGTTTTCTATGGCAGATTATTTGGGGAGTAGATTATCATGTCCTTCTCTCTACCCTAAAGCATCTGGTATTCCCAGGCAGTCTCTCATCCAAGGGCTAACCAGGCTGACCCCCCTTAGCTTCTGAGATCACGCAGGATCAGATGCTAGGGGCTATGGTTGAAGACATTGCTAAATTGGACTACATAAAAATTGAACTTTATGGAAAACACTATATAAAAAAGTAAACATATAGGAACAGACTTTTTTAAAAAAGGTATTTCCAAATCCAAACAATAAAAATAAAAATTAATTAGCACTTATTGGATGCTTCCTAGATGTTGCATACTTTTCTAATGGCTTTACATGTAATGTTTCATTTAATTCATAAAACCCATAATTTATAATCACAAACTACAGATTTATAGCCTGCAGCGGTAGCCCTGTGGCATCCGATCCCGTCAGATCTTGGAAGCTAAGCAGGGTCTCAGGCCTGGTTAGTACCTGGATGAGAGACCGCCTGGGAACACCAGAAGCTGTAGGCTTGGGAGAAGGACCTGGCAACCCCCTCCCAAAAATCAATCTGCCATTGAAAACCCTATGAACAGCAGAGAAGCACTGACAATAGTGTTTCCCCTGTTGTACAGAGGGTCGCTGTGAGTCGGATACCGACTCGACAGCACCTAACAACAACAACAAACAGAATTATAAATTTTAGCAGGAAAAGTTTCAAGTGTCTTGGAAAACATCTCAAAGCCAGTAAGGAATAGAGCAAGGAAATACCTCTATTCCCTGATCTACAACTCTTGCTCAACTCCACATTAGAGTACCCTGCCTCGCCTGCCAGGAATGTTATGAGGAGACAAGTTCTCTTATCTGTTGGAGATGGAAGTCAGTTTGCCAGTAGTTCCTAATATCCAAAAATCCTTAAACCAAAAATTTTATTACTCTGAAGAAATACCCACTGACATAAGCAAAAGTGTCCTCTGCAAAACTATTGGTAACAGAAAAAGGCTAGAAGCAATCTAAAAATCCCATGAATAATAAAATAACAATTTATGGTACATTTTTACTATGAATACAATTCAGCTATTAAAAAATAATGTGGCAAGCCAACATGGTGGCTCACTCCTATAATCCCAGCACTTGGGAACCTGAGGTAAGAGAATCACGAGTTGAAGGCCAGCCAGGAATACACACACAATGAGACTCTATCTCAAAACTCCAAATAAATAAATAAGTACATAAATATATAAATACATATATACATACATACTTACTTACTTACATAATCACAGAGCTTCAAATCCACAAAATATTAGGGAAAGGTTCAGATACAGGTTCAATACATTAAAATGTAGAGGGTTTGGGTTCAGTTAGGTTTCAGGTTTAAATCCTATGTGTAGATAGCAGAGCTTCAACTCAAACCCAAATCTGCACACTGAACACATTCTGGATCAAGAATTTTTCAAAGTTTGTATGAACACAAACCTAAACCTGAATCCATGAAAAATTGGGTTTGGTTAGCTTTTAATAGTTCATTCGTTCTTTCGTTCGTCTTTCTTTCTTTCTTTCTTTCTTTCTTTCTTTCTTTCTTATCATTAGCTATTTTATAATACATAAAAATTTTTAAAAATACATCAAAAACATTGAAATCCTATCTACAGACAGGATTATGATTTTTAAACTCAAATTCAAACTCTACTGACTCTGCACCTGAATTTGAACCCAGTTTTTCATGAAACCCTGAATAATTAATAATAATAATAATGTGGCAAATCTCTACACATCAATTTGGAAATACTCCAAGCCATATTAATAAATGAAAATAAGTTATAGAATATTTGGTATGATTCATTTTGAGTGTCAAAAAAACATTCGTAGAAAAAGGGATAAATTTTTAAATATGTGTATATATAGATACGTATGCATGTCTTGAGTTTTTTAAATAGGAATATATACCAAATAGGCCTGCAGCCATAGCACTGTGGCATCCAATCCTGTCAGATCTCAGAAGCTAAGCAGGGTCGGGCCTGGTTAGTACTTGGATGGGAGACCACATGGGAACACCAGGTGCTGTAGGCTTGGGAGAAGGACCCAGTAGCCCACTCCCAAAAAGCAATCAACCATTGAAAACCCTATGAATAGCAGAGAAGCACAATAGTGTTTCATCTGTTGTACATACAGTCACTATGAGTCGGATACCAATTCAACAGCACCTAACAACAACATATACCAAACACTGTTTACCTTCAATAAGCATGGGAAAAAGCTTAAGAAAATGATTTTCACTCAAAATGATTCTATGTTATTCATAAGGTTTTAGAAAATAGAATATGGACCAATGACCATGAATCTAAAACCATTATAAAAGACAGGGAAGGGGCCTAGTTTGTGCGTTTACAACTGAGAACTCTACTGAAGAAGAGCAGCCTGGGAACCACACATATCTGGTTGAGACAGTGCTATAGCCAACTCGGGTCATTTCTAGGCAAGTTCAGAAAACTGAGCTGTAAGTGTCCCTCCTACTCCCATAACCTGAGTTATGATGGAGGAATTAGAAACAAAAAATAAATTTTACCTTTCTTGAAATATAGATGTCAAAAAATGGCTTGTTTCTGACACTAAATGGTTCTTGTGTTTTGTCAATGAGCCCAGTCTTCATTTTTTCATGTCGAGGATTTATAATTTCTCGTTCTATGCATTGCAGACGAATATTAAAATCACAATCTCCAACTGGCTGTGCCTGAATTAAAAAGAAAAATTTTAAAACTTCAACACTAACAACTATTTTTATCAGCATAATCAGCAAGGTTGCCATATTATATATTGAAGTCTGTGCAAACAGCATCATCTGGAGTTGTCCAGTGCACATCCTACGCAACCATACAAGCCAGTCCCACTAATTATTTTAATGATTTTGTTGTTAGGTGCCATCGAGTCGGTGTCCAACTCACAGCGACCCTACGTACAACAGGCAAAACTGTATTGTTAGTGCTTCTCTGCTATTCATGGGGTTTTCAATGGTTGATTGTTTTGGGGGAGTGGGTTGCCGGGTCCTTCTCCCAAGCCTACAGCACCTGGTGCTCCCAGGCAGTCTCCTTTCCAAGCACTAACCAAGCCCAACCCTGCTTAGCTTCCATGATCTGACAGGATCGGACACCATAGTGGCATGGCTGCAGGCTGGTTTAATGACAGAATAATTTTAAACACACAATTGCATAAAACAATATGATAGTGGCAAAAATCTATTCTAAACTGACTCAAAAAAATTCACATCTACATTAAAGCATTAATATAATCCCCAGTCACTTTATTACTTACATAAATTAGTAAGTAAACACCATATAATTCAGGACCACACAAGCAAATACTCAAAATAAGCAAGTCACCTATAATGCTTTTTGTTGTTTAAAATGCTAACACTTCATAGCATTGGAAAGAAGATATTAGACAAATACATCCTCAACTCTAAAAATGAATGCAGTAAAAATTTATACATATAAAATAAATTCAAAGGTATGCACTTATTAAAAAGGTAAAGTTTTCTTCTCTTCTCCCCAATAAACTTTTCCTTCAGTGTCCTTAAAGCACATATGGTTTGAGCCATAAAATAAAAACTGTGTGTACACTTTCATATGAGTTGAGGGTAGGGGCTTGCTCTATTCATATTGTATATATGAACATAACACATACACTGGCTGACAGTAATTATCTAGATTAGAAAACATCACCTCAGAGCTGGGCACAGTAGCACACACCTGTAATCTCAGCAACTCAAGAGGCAGAGGCAAGAGGATCACAAGTTCAAGGCCAGAGGCAGCCTACATAACTTAGGGAGACCCTGTACCAAAATAAAAAATTAAAGAAAGGGGCCAGGGGTGCAGCTCACTGGTAGAGTACCTCCAAAGTATGCATAAGCCCCTGGGTTCAATGCCCCCAGTACCAACAAGAAAGATGGAGAGGACAGGAAAGGAGAGGAGAAGAGAGGAGAGGAGAGGAGAGGAGAGGCGAGGATCACCTTAATGGTATCTAAACTACAGTGGTACCTTGCCACTCGACCACTAGTCTATTCTGGAAGGCTGGTCAAGTGCCAGGCAGATCAAGTGCTAGGCACTTTTTTCCCATAAGAAATAACGTAAATATATTTACTGGTTCCAGCACCATACTGAATGGTTAATTCAGACACACATATGCCACTCACTTTTTTAAGTTCTTTTTTAATTTAACTGTTGTTCTTACTGTTTTCCTCTTCCCTTCGTTTTTTAGTGCTAGAACGTTTCTTGGGTGCCATGATGACAATACGGTATGTTGTTGTTATTTGACGCCATCAAGTCAGACTTCATTCATAGCAACCCTATGCACAACAGAACAAAACACCACCCAACACTGCACTGTCAGTGCCTCTCTGCTATTCACAGGGTTTTCCGTGGCTGATTGTTTTCAAGATTGCTCTGGAAGTGCAATGCCTTTCTCACTTCTCCCATTTTTGCAGTGCTTGGGACTGAACCCAGGGCCTCGGAGTGTGCAGAGTAAGCACTCTATCAATTGAGCTACACCTTAGCCCACATTATGGTACATGTATGTACATATACATTAAAGAGGAAAAAAAGATCGTAAGCACAAAACCAGGATAAGTCTTTACTGTGTGAGATGAACATGCAAAATGATACTTTCCCCTTTGTTTCACCTGGAAGCATCACAAGCAACCATGACATCTCATACAGGTTTTAGCACAATGTGGAGCACCAAACCAGAATTCTTGAACCAGAATTCTCTCAAAAATACTGGTCAAGGACCAAAATGTCCAAGCACAGAGAAGTTCAAGTGCCAAGGTACCACTGTATTATTTTTCGTTACTTCATTATTAGAAACCTTTCTATGCATTTTTTTCTCCATCTCTTCTTTTTCTTCTTCTCCAATCTACATTACCCAACCTAATATTTACTTCACCTAATGTTTCCATGGGGAGCAACAGTACTGCTTAAGGAGAGAAAAACATTAAATATGCTTCAGAGATGTCTTTTTCTCAGCTTTGGAAAGATGACAACTTTTAAAACCAGTAACAACAAAAAAAGGAATAAGACAAAGCAAGCAAGAGCTAGGATGGAGTAGAACATGTTCTCTTTACAAAACTGCATACAACTGTCCACAAAGAATATTTATTAAAGAAATGCTGGTGAATAATCAATCACACAGTTCATGTATGGCCCTTTCTACAAAACCATCAATAAGGCTGAAAACCTAAAATGTTAGGCTTATTAGTTCTGTTAAAGAAATTCAAACAATCCCCTCTTTTAAGACAGAAAAAGTCTAACAATAGTTAAAAGATATGTAAGTAGACTAAATTCTCTCCAAGATGCTTTCTACCTTAAAATATACATCAGTTTACAAAAACAAGGATAGACTGAAAGCAAGTTCACCATCACATCCAGGATGCCTCCAGTAAAGGAAGCACTGGGCAGTCAAGTGCTGAATCACTGAGAACAGACTAGAGGAAAACATTCAGTAACTACTGTACCAATTACACTCCCTGTTTTCAGTTCTTCCTCACTTCAAAACACTATCCATGCTGTGAATGGAGTTCTCTTTCAAAACAACAAAAATTCTGTCACATCATTACCATAACTAAAACCCTTAAATGGTACCCTACTACATTGCAAGCCAAGTTAAAATGATTTATTCTAGTAATCTGGCCCCTACACACCAGTTCATTGTCAATTCCTGCTATGTCCCACACCTCCCCAAACATCATGTTTGCTAACAAATCAGCAAATGCTCTTGACCTCCCATATTTAATCCATCAAAAAAACCAAATTTGTGTCACTTTATGTCAATAATCCCATGCGTACATGGCTCAACTATACCCAGGGTAAGCTGGAATACTTCTCTCTAATATCTTGTTGTTATACTTTTGATACTTCTATAATTATTTCTTTACATTTATATACTCATATATAGATGAGCTATTTGCAAAAAAAAGTTTTGATTTTACACCTGATCTAACCACAAATGCATATAATATATGTACATTACATTTTAACAATGTGCATATATGTACAACTGTATAGCCTGCAGTGGTACCACTGTGGTGTATGATCCCATCAGATCTCAGAAACTAAGCAGGGTTAGTACTTGGATGGGAGACAGACTGCCTGGGAACACCAGGTGCTATAGGCTTGGGAGAAAGACCTGGAAACCCACTCCCAAAAAACAATAAGCCACTGAAAACCCTATAAACAGCAGAGAAGCAATGACAATACTGTTTCATCTGTTGTATGTAGGGTCACTCTGAGTTAGACACTGACTCGATGGCACCTAACAACAACAACACTGCATTATATGTTATAAAATAGACAAAATAGAATAGATTAAAATTAAACAACTCTGATGTTCTTCCCAAATCCCAGTGAACTGTTCTAGAAAGGATTTCTTTGGAGGTCAGTACACTAACATGAATTCCCTGAAGGCAAGAAATTAGTCTTATTCATCTCTGCATATCCAATACCTACAGTATTTGACATATAAAAGATGGTCAACGAAATTCTTTCTGGACAAAATAATAAATTAAAGAACTACAAAGATTTTAACTGTAGCCACCAGAATTTTGAGCCAAATAAACCTTCTTACTTTATAAATTACTAAGCCCCAGGCATTTTGTTATAGAAACACAAGTTAGACTAATAAATCAAAGAAGGCTTCTTAGTAGTCAAATAATTAAATGGGTAATGCTTTCAATTATGTTGTTGTTAAGTGCCATCAAGTGGTGTCCAATGCATAGTGACCCTCACAGAGTTTTCAATGGCTGATTGTTTTTTAGGAGTGGGTTGCCGGGTCCTTCTCCCAAGCCTATTGCACCTAGTGTTCCCAGGCAGTCTCCTATCCAAGTACTAACCAGGACCAACCCTGCTTATTAGCTTCCAAAATCTAAAGGGATTGGTCGCCACAGTGGTACGGCTGCAGGTGCTTCCAATTATATAAATATCAAAATATCAGAAATGTAGAAAAATGTGTGACTTTAAATCATAAAATATGGTTATAGGAATGCAACAGATATTTCAATATATCAATATATCAATATATCAATATATATTTCAATATATCAATAGACATGAATTTGAAAGTGATACTGCTTTCTACACATATAACCAAAAAAGGATTCTAAGGGTAACTAATTCCTATCTATTAAAAAGAAAGAGAGAAGAGTCAATAGAAAAACTAGAAGACCTATAAACTTCTAATTTGATCACAAAAGAAAATTTAAGCAAAAATATATGAAATATGTTCAACTTCATTAGTAATCAGGAGTAAATTAAAAGATAGGCAACCAAGCAGAAAGATGAGAAGATTATACAAACTTGCAACTAAATCACACAAAAAATATGAATACTTAAAATAGGAAACATTCTATCTCATTAGTAACCAGGGGAAAGCAAATTAAAACAAAATGAGATATGATTTTACACATATCAAATTGGCAAAAATTTAACTGTTTGATAAAACCAACTGTAGCAAATTGGCACAACTACTACTGAGAGGAATTTAGCAATACAGTTAATAAAGCTGATGTTGTCAATTTAATCAGAATCTCCATGATGTAGAGTGATGAAGGACTGGACCTGTTCCAGATGAATACATCAGGAATGAGAAAAACTGTCCTACAAAAATGTAAATGTGAACAAGGAAAAACATATACTAATGTTCCATACAGCAGTAAAATAATAGCAACAAATGAAGACTCAACTGTCTATCAAAGGGAAAAAGGATAAATTCTATATGCTCAACAGTAGTTCAAGTGAATGAACTAAATCTAAACATCATAAACAATAAATCTCAAGAAGATAATGTGGAACAAATATTGGCTATCATAGCATGGTACAATGATATTTAAATAACTTAAGACACCTTGAAAAAGATTACATACATTTTATAGATACACACATACGTGCTGAAAGTTTTTAAAACATTCATAAAAATAATAAACTCCAAGCCCAAGGTAGAAGTGGGTTCTATGTGAGAGAACTAAGACTAGGACGACAGAAATATACACAAGAAACTTCTCTTGGATATGTTATTAACTATTTCTTATTAAAAAGTACAGCAATACTCACACAAAAACAGAAATGTAGATCAATGGAACAGAATAGAAGATCCAGAATCAAACCTATGCAGCTACAGCCACCTGATATTTGACAAAGGTGCCAAAAATATAAGTTGGAGAAAAGATACCCTTTTAAATAATGCTGGGAGAACTGGATATCCTCATGCAGAAGACAAGTATTAAATCCTTTTCTCTCACCCTGTACAAATATAAGTTCAAAATGGATCAAAGACCTTAATGTAAAACCTGAAACTTTGAAACTGCTAGAGGAAAACATGGGGAAAACTCTTCAAGACATAGGCATAGGCAAGGACTTCTTGATTAGGACCCTAAAAGCACAGAAAACAATAGCAAGAACTGATAAATGGAACTGCATGAAATTAAAAAGCTTTTGCACAGCAAAGGACACAATTATCAGAGTGAAGAGACAAACTACAGAATGGGAGAAAATCTTTGCCAGCTCTATATCAGACAAGGAATTAATATCTAGAATATATAAAGAGCTCAAAAAATTAAACACCAAAAAAGAAAAGTATCCAATTAAACAATGGGCAAAAGAATTGAGCAAAGACTTCTCAAAAGAAGAAATACAAATGATCAACAAGCATATGAAAAAATGTTCAACATCCTTAGCCATTAGGGAAATTCAAATCAAAACTACACTAAGATACCATCTCACTCCAGTCAGAATGGCTACCATCGACAAAACAAACATCAACAAATGTCGGTGAGGATGTCGGGAGAAAGGAACACTGCTGGTGGGAATGCAGATTGGTGCAGCTACTATAGAAATCAGTATTGAGGTACCTCGAAAAACTAAAAATAGAACAGCCATAAGATCCAGCTATCCCACTCCTAAGTAGATATCCGAAGGAATATAAGTCAATATACCACAGAGATAACCTCCTCATCCATGTTCATTGTGGCGTTATTCACAATAGCCCTTCACCACTGGACAAATAAACAAAGCAACTCCTTCCCTGCGCATCTAGTTATAGGCCATTGAACATTATTCCAAGATCTGTGATAAGATTTAGCAACTCTTGAAAGCATTAGTTTTGAGGAATATAGTAGTAACAAGGACAGTAAAATAAAAAGTTGTGTTTCCTAACCCCAAGTTTCTTAAATTTGAAATACAGAAGTTCAATCAAAAATGAGATATATATGTTGCAATTTTCCTGGAAAAATAAATACCTTTAAGTAACTAGGATTAATACAATCCTGAATTTTAATACTGCAGTTTATTTAAGTAAAATATACTCCAAAAACGAGCTTTTAAAATGTTATAAAACTTCAAAATTTTTAAATTTAAAAATTTTTAAATACTTTTAATTCTAAAATCCTTAAATGTTTTCAGTCTGTCTTGAATACTAAGTGATCATGTAATTTGAATAATATATATCTAGAAGAATGATCATCCTTTTCATAGCTTAGTTTCTTATATTTACAGAAGGTATCCTGTACTGCCTTCATTTAGACATTCATATTATAACTAAAGGTCAACAGGAAAACTGATTCTTGGCTAGTCTAAAGCTATAGGAAATGGACAAGAATGTAATTTACTTTTTTAATATCTACTTTATATTTTATATTTTGGAATTTTATATTTTATATTTGTTTCTTGCTTGAATTCATGAATATGTTTGTGCCTCCAACTTGTACATTCAATACATTATATTCAGAATTTCTTTTGTTGTTTTTTTTTTCTTCTTTTAAGTGACAGAAATAAAATTTGTGGGCCTTTATAAAAATCAAGTAAGGCGTAACTAAACCAAGAAATTTCCATTTTACAAATGCTCTCTTATTCCATCAGAGTTAAACAGTTTTTCTATACTCAGTTGAAGCTATAGATTAAAGATTAAAGATATACACAATATATTAGACAATAAAAGGAAGAAAAGGAAATATAAAAGTATTACAGAAAGATATCCAGCGAGTAATCTAAGACACAATTTTTATTTCGTCTATTGTACACAGGGTCAGTATGAGTCGAATCTGACTCAATCATACCTAACAACAACACAACAACACTATCTTCAAGGCAGAACAAGTATCCTGGGGGTGGAAGGGGTCTCCTGGTGTAGCCCTGGCTGGCCCGGAATTTACAATCCTCCAGTATCCACCTCTGGAAGAACTGAGGTTAAAGGTATGCACCACTGCACCTGGCCTACAAACACTTCAGTTGCTGTTAACTATCTATTAACGGGCAGGAGTTGTAGCTCAGAGCACTTGCTAAGCATGTGTGAGGGCTTAGGTTTAATCTCTAGCACCCCAAAAACAAAAACAAAAATCTATTATTTCAGGGACAAACTTTATAAATTATAAAGGTACTTACATTGAATTTAATTATGTCATATATCAAATATCTAGGAACAGCCTGTCCATTTACTCTGTCAATGATCATTTCCTTGAAAGAAAAAAAAGGTAAGTTTTTTCATACTTAAATAGCAATTTCTTTTCTTTGATTAAAATATAATATATATACATAAAGCATATAAATCATAAACATACAACTTGATGAAATTTCAAAGAGAAAACACTTGTACTCAGATCAAATTAATAAACTGTCAACACCTCAAAAATATTCATTATACATTTATAATATACCCTGTAATAAAATCTATGATGCATCTCCTCATATTTTCTTATATTTGAATTACTATGCTACATTCTGTTTTATGTTTGAATTATCAGGCAACATTTAACAGTAAAGACAAATTCTAAACTCTAAAATTAAGGGTCATTTTTTACAATTGCATGTAATCATTATTGTTTTAAATGTGTTATATACCAATTCACTCTAATTATAAATTCTCTAACTACAAATGATAATCTTATTATAGATTTAATTCCAATGTAGATCCTTTTTGATTTCATGGAGAGATCACTGGAAATCTACCACTGCCATTAAAAAGTCAAAGGAAATTCTGCACTCTAAAGAAATAAGGACTCTAAAGAATGATTACAGGTATATGATGTAGCATTTTATAAAATTTTAAATGTTAGCAAGTTTTTGACCTAAAATTGTCTTTCCATAGGAAAGCAGTCATAGTTTACTTGCTATCTGACTTCATGACAGGAAAATCCACACATAACCATCTGAAGTTACTTTAAAAAAAAAAAAGACTTAGGAAAAGTATTTTTTGTTGTCAGATACCATTATCAACCAATTTCTGTCTTAAACATGTTTGTTAAGCTACACACATTTACTTATGGTTATCCTCTTTAAGCTAACATCTGACATAAATCACATTTGTTACATTAAACTGTTTATTGAAATACTTTTATTAAAATATTTGTATCTGAGCTTTGTATGCAGTAACAAGGTGGCACCAATAGATTTCAATTAATTATTCTATTTAAAAATTCTGAATGGAAAGTAAGTGGACTTCCGAGTTCAGATAGCAGATATTGCAGAATTTCTCTCCCATTTTATCTGATAAAATGAGAAAGAATGTTTTCTTTTAAATATAAATTTAAAAAGCCAAAAAGAAAACTGATTATCAGCAAACAAAACAAGTAAAAACACAATAACCAAATGAGTAAGCTTTCAAAATGGACAACCAAGAATGTGCCGAGATTCTGGTAAAACAAAAAGACACAGCTGTGTTCAGCAATAAGGCCACTAAGCCTCTAGAAGCCCTCCTTGTAAGAAAACAATTCCTGAGAGTTTTCACTATCACAATCAAACATAAATACAAACAAACTTGGTAGTTATCTCCATTTTCTTTTTTCCCTCTTCTAACTGAGACGTAAGAAAAATTAGCTGAATGTTCTTTTTGTCTGAAGTAAAAACTCTAGGAATCCATACTGCATTGGAGAAATAATCTGAGCGTTACTGGAATAAAACATAGCTTGGAGAAGACAACCATTAAAAGTTCTTAAGAAGGAACTTCTTAAGAGAATATGGATTCTAACAATGACCTGATATCTTACCTGGTAGTACTAAAACACTGGGACTATCTGACTTCTCCTCAATGACCCCATCACTAACACATGTTTTTGTTGCTGTTCGGTGCCATCGAGTCATGTCCGACTCAAAGCAACCCTCCTAGAGTTTTCAATGGCTGAACGTTTCGGGATTGCCTTGGGAGTGGATTGCCACATCCTTTTCCCATATCACTAATGCATACGTTTCCATAAAACTGCCACCACTGCCCCAGGTTAGAGAAAAGTAGGTAAACATAAAATATGTGACCTTAAAACTTAGTTAAAGAAATTGGAACCTTTGTGCACTGCTGCTGGGTTTGCAAAATGCAACCACTATGAAGAGCGGCATGGTAAGTCCCTCAAAAAAGTTAACAACAAAACAAAAAATCAAAAATAGAACTACCATATATACAGAGGGTATGGGAGGAGGATGTGGCAACCCACTCCCAAGGCAATCCCGAAACAATCTGCCATTGAAAGCCCTATGAGAGCCGCTATGAGTCGGACATGACTTGACGGCACCTAACAACAACAACAACATATACAGAGGGTACAAAAAAATGTATACACATTTTAAGAAACGAAAAACCAGTTGTCATGGTTTGAATATAAAATGACCCCAAATGACATGTGCTTTAACTTTCTGCCCTCGACTAGTGGCACAGTTTGTGGAAGGCATGGAATTCTAGGGACGTGTGGAAGGAAATCCCTGCACATGGGCCTCTGGAGGCTTTGACCAAGAAGACCTGCAGCCCAAGTCACTCTTTGCCTCCTGCCCTTTGATCCTATGAGGTCATCTGCCACAGAACTGGCCACCATGGCCATGTCTGTTACCACCACCATTATGGACTGATCCTCTAACCATGAGCTCCCCCCAAAAAAATCTCCTCCCCCATGAGATTGCTTCAGTTGGTTTTTCTGTTATAGCAATGACAGCTGACTAATGTAACTATATTCAAATTATAATACTCAATATATACCAATAACAAAAGATGAATACAAGTCATGCTTGACTTCTGCAATTACAAGAGATGCTCGAGATGATTACCATAGCAGAAGAAGCAAGATCTGTTGCTATGCAAGGCCTCCTGGATTTTCCCCTGTGCACAACACACACTGTACTGTTGTCTCAAATTTATCACAAATATGTGCAATTGTTATGCGTGTTACAGATTATGTTGCACACTCATGACTCCCTTGTCACTGTACTTCCACAATGTCCTCAAATTTCAACTACCACCTCAAAATGATCCTGGCACTCCTGGAGTGATAACCATGTTTCCACTATCTTCTTTGACTGTCCTGCCTGTCACAAGGTAGCACTAGCATTCATTTGATTAATGCCATCTTTTGAGCAAATGTAATACTACACATTGCTACCATAATTCATCTTTAAAAGTAATATACAGATCTCTTAAAATACATATACATTTTTGGGACCCTGGTATAATCCAGCTATTCCACTTCTTAGTGTATATCCAAAAGAAGTGAAAGCAGAAACTCAAAAGAGATATTTACACATCCATATTCCCTGAAGAATTATTCACAATAGCCAAGAGGTAGAAGCAACCCAAGCATCCATTGATGGATGAATTGGTAAACAAAATGTCAGCATGTTCACATAATGGAATATTATATGGCCCTGAAAAGAAAAATTCTTTAACATACTACAACACAGCCAAATGCAGTGGTGCACTTCTATAATCTTAGTGTCTCAGGAGGCAGAGGCAGGAGGATCACAAATTTGAGGCCAGAGACAGCCTGTGTAACTTAGGGACAACCTCATTTAAGATAAAAAATTAAAAAGGGGCTGGAGTTGTAGCTCAGTGGTAGAGCACTTGCAAAGTACACACAAGGCCCTGGGTTCAGCTCCCCAATACTGAAAAAAAAAAATCTACAACATGGACAAATGAACTTTGAAGACAGGATGCTAAATGAAGTAAAACAGTCATATACACAAATACGCACATACTGTGATTCCAATTTTATGAGATATATAAAGTAGCTAAGCTCATAGTAACAGAAAAAAGGATGGTTGGGGCAGGTGAATAGCTGTTTAATGGGTACAGAGATTCAGTTTTGCAATATGAAGAAGTTCTGCAGATCTACTGCATAATAATGTGAACACTTAAAGACAGTTAAGACGGTAGATTTTATGTGTTTTGTCACAATTAAAAACTTAAAAAAGGAAAAAATTGTAGTTGAAAACTGAAAACAAGCTTCTACCTCTGAGCAAAACAGTATAAAGGCACTATATTTACTTTCCTGTCTGAAATAACCAAAGACATGAACAATATATATGAAGCATTGATTTTTGTTAGACTGGTAGGTAACAAATGACAATAAATAGAATCAGTGAGCCCTACAATTGTCCCAAGTGTTGCCTGAGGAGAGTTTTCAGGCTCCAGTATAGGCAAACACTGGTGAAGCCAAATGGCCTCCCTGAATTAAGACAATGGAATAGGTTATCTAGGAAGACTAAGGCAGCTAAAATTCTCAGAGCAGAGAATAAGAGAGAGAGAGAAAGCTACTTAGAAAAAGAATTCCAGAAATCCAGATATGGACCCATCACCCTGAATATCTAGTAGAATACTGGTCAATGTATGCATGTGAGGTGACTTAATACCAGGCAAGAAACCACCCAAAAGTCTTAGAGAGAACATTACCTGACACCTAGTACAGAGAAAGGAATAATGCCTCTCCCACCAGCCAAATTAGAAAAGCTCATAATTCATATGACACTGGGTACTGAGAAGTACCTTGTCTCAGGAATACAGAAGAATTAGACTTCTCTGGTCTACCTAACAAATCTTAGAAGCAAGTTCTTTGAAATGAACAAATTAGTTCCAAATAAGTTAACTGAATTCTGAATAAAATTCAAGAGAATGTATAGGAATATGACTGACACAGTAGTACATGACTAAATACCAGCTATTCAGGAGGCTGAGGCAGGAGGATGACAAGTTTGAACCCAGCCTGGGCTACAAAGCAAGACACTGTCTGATATATGTATGTATATGTGTGTGTATACACACACACATTCAAAATATGTCAAAATTCAAAATGTTTGACACCCAATCAAAAATTACAAAACATGCAAATATGAGCCCACTCAAAATGACCCAAAGCTGATAGAGGTGTTAAAGTTAGCAGGTAAGAACACTAAGAGAGCTTTACTTATTTACAGTATTTTAAAAAGTTCAAAAAGCTAAACAGAGACATAGAAGACATTTAAAAGATACTTACAATGAATATGCATAGGAGAAAACTACAAAATATGAGATGAAAAACACAATGGCTTGGCTTAATAGCAATTTAAACAGTGCCAAAAAGATTAGTAAATCCGAAGATACAGGAAGAAAAACTATTCAAATTGAAACAGCAGTTTTAAAAGAAAACAGCACTAGTAATTAGATTTCCAAGGGGGCAGGTGTAGAAATAATGATGAAAAATTTTCAACTTTCAAAGAAAATTATAAACCCCTTAGATATGAAGCCCAATAAATCCCAAGCACAAGAATCCAAAGAAAACTATACCAAGGCATATCAATCTGATATCCCTCAATAACTTATTAGAAATTACACCATTCTTTTGGATTAAATGTTACTGTGCAGAAATATGAGGATTGAATCATTCACTATAGCCCCACCTCACAAAAAAACTAGCATATTTACCTTCCTTTCTTCCGCACATTTTTATAGTCAAAGTCCCCAGGCCCCCAACCCCTTCTGACTATCCATCCAATATTTCTTGAGCCCAAACTATGAATTAGGCATAGTTCTAAGTGCTAAAGGAATAAATACATAGTTTCTACTTTCAAGACCCTTATAGTCACAGAAAGGGAGGAAAATATACAATTAGCTAGGTCCAATGAAGAGTTATATTTTAAGGGCTATAGTTTTATGGATAGATGGCTATGTAATTAGAATGACCATATAATTTACTACTCATAACAGGATACTTCTCAGTTAGTGAAACACTGCTGCTAATTGTATTAAAACAACTGGTTCTGTAGTATGTCGGCCAAAATAAGACATATAATGAGCCTAAGAAGAAGGACCAGTTACTTCTACTTGAAGAACAGAGAGGGTTTAATAATAAAACATATGACCACCTGAATTCTGAATTCTGAATTCTGAATTCAGAACCTGAATTCTGAAAGAGAGAGAAGATATTTTCCAGCAGGATGGTGGATGAGCCAAACGATTTGAGAAAAATATGGAAAAAGATGACTTTGGATAAAATGTCCAAAAGTCAGTATAGGGAGAACTTAGGGATCACAATTAAAGATGAGAGTGAAGACACAGTCATGATACTGAGTAGTTTGGCTTGAGTAGTTTATGCTGTAGCAGTGGATAACTATTGAGGGGTTTTAATAAGAGGTGACAATTGCTGTCTTCTTGTCAACTGTTCTCTGAAAAAACTGTAGGCCTTCAGAGCTCACCTCTGCAGTGTAACCCATCCCTTTAAACCTTTTAGGTAAGGCCCACCTGGTTCTAATTATCATAGTTTTATCTAGATGATGAAATGTTCTGGTGTCAGACAGCAGTAAGGTCTGTCAATCTTGTGAAGTACTAAAACTCACTGCATTTTTCAAAATGATGAATTTCATGGTATGTGGGTTTCATCTCAATTTTAAAAATGAAAAACTAAACTTAAAAAAAATTAATAAATCCTGAAAGCAGTTCTTCAAATTGAAGGAAAATGACGAAACTCTAGATATACAACATACCGATATATTAAATATCAGCTGTGTATATATCATGTTACATAAGATAGGTACAACAAACTGATTACAAGGAAATACATCAAAATGTTAAAAAGCCATCTATTTCCGATGATTGAATTTTCTCTACTTCATAACTTATTGTTGTTGTTGTTGTTAGGTGCCCTCGAGTCAGTATCCGACTCATAGCGACCCTCATAGGGTTTTCAATGGCTGACTGTTTCGGGATTGCCTTGGGAGTGGATTGCCAGGCCCTTCTCCCATTTTTGCGGTGCTGGGAATTGAACTCAGGACCTCAGAGACTGCAGCACAGTGTTCTACCAACTGAGCTAAATCCCAGTCCTCATAATTTTTAGACTTTCTAAATTTTCAACAATGAACATGCATATTCTCTAATACAAAAATAGTAATAGTTAAGCCAGGCACTGTGGTACACATCTGTAATCCCAGCTACTAGAGGCTTAGGTAAGAGGATTGCATGTTCAAGGCCAGAGACAGTCTGCATAACTTAGCAAAACATTGTCTCAAAAATAAAAAATAAAAAAGGGTCTGGTGGTGTGGCTCAGGGGTGAAGCATTTGCCTAACATGAGTGAGGCCCTGGATTCAAACCCCAGCACTGAAAAAAATAAAACAAGCAAACAAAAAAAGAGTTTTAAAAGACATTTGATTTTTCTAAGATTCTTCTATTAACATTAATGATTAACTACTATATCCTTTTTAGCCTTAATATTAAATTGATTAAAGTTCACTGATAGGTGAATTAATGCTGTATTTCTTTTTTTTTTTTTTTTAAGTATTTTACTTATACATGTTAGTGGGGTAGAGAGGAATAAGTCAGCGGGGCCCAACAAAACCTCAACGCTCACATCCAACAGCTAGACAATTGGGTGGCTTGTGTTACTCTTGGATTTGGAATTTTACAAAAACAATTTACAACTATTAGATCAGTTTTGCTTACTTGTCCATCGCCTTAAACATTTTACAGAACAGAATAAAAGGAAAAAATAATTTTAATTAACATGTAATGTTAAACATGTAACGTGTGTGATTAACATGTAACATGTATGAGGCCATAGGTTATACCCTGATTGATTTTTTCTTCCTTTTTTCCTATTTTCATAGAGTTGCATCCTGTATTTTGCATTTTTTCTCTCCCTCTTTACCCCTCTACATCATTCTCCCCCCCCTTCCCCATCATCCATTCCCTCCCACTAATTCCCTCCCCCCTCATATGGGGTCTACTTGCATTTTCCATTCTTAGGTAAATATATATATATATTTTTTCTTTTCTTTAAGGTAGATTTAGTTCCCTCATATGGGAGAGAATATGTGGTATTTCTCTTTTTGAGTCTGGGTTAGTTTGCTTAAAATGATACTCTCCAGTTCCATCCACTTTGGTGCAAATGACAGAACTTCATTCGACTTTACTGCTGAATAATATTCCATTGTGTATATGTACCATAATTATTTAATCCAATCCTCTGTTGATAGACATCTGGGTTAGTTCCATACCCTTGCAATTGTAAAGAGTGCTGTAAGGCTACATTTCTAAGCTCCTGTTTTCCACATCTTGTGGGTCAAGGAACATAATTTAGCAGGGCAAAACAAAACCTCAGTGCTCACATCCAACAGATCAACAATAAGGTGGTTGGAGCTATTCTTGGATTTGGAATTTTACAAAAAAATTTGCAAGTGAAAATGTACAAGAAACAAGAAACTACAGTGGACTGTTTTAATGAATTGGAAAAACAGGTATGGTAACTATAATTCTGACCCAAATAAAGTAACATCATAAATCATATTGCTATTTTAAAACCTCACAAGAATCTATTATGCTGCTCTCAGCTATCCAAGTTTGGGGTGAAAGTAAACAGACTCATCAAGTTAAATCTGCAGATGGTTCATATCTAATTTTTAAACATTCTTTCCTAGGTGGAATGCCCTCAGCCCACGTCCAACAAAAATCTTTTTCTAGGCTAGGGATGTAGCACAGTGGTAGACCAATCTTCCCATTTCTAATGAGAACTCCTACATAAAATATCTCTAGTCCATATCTTCAGATGTGACTTATTCCTCTTATTAACTACTCCATAACATATTTTAAATGCCTCTCTTTTGGGGTTATTGTTTTACTTACAGGTCTCTTCCAGCTCGGTGTGGTAGTGCACACCTGTAATCCCAGCACTCAGGAGACTAAGCCAAGAAGATCAATGTGAATTTGAGGCAATTGAATTTGAGGCCAGCATGAACTACATAGCAAGTTCTAGGCCAAGTGAGGTTAAACAATGATACCAAATCTGGGATGGAAGGGAAGGCTCTTTCGTTATTGCCAATAATTCCTCACCCTATCCAATTAAGTAAAATGCCTCAAAGAGGAGCCCCCTCTCCCATCCTGTAAGCAACGCCTGTAATCTTCTTACAGAAGAAATACAGTAACACATAAAGAAGGAATTAGAGAAAATTATTTTAAGTGAATGAACACAAGCTCAGAAAGAGAAACAACACATGTTCTCACTCATATGAGAGAGCTGACTCAAAATTACAAGAAGGAAAAATCCTACTCAAAGGTCAGATCACATTAAAAGGGGGGGAGGGAAGATAAGAATGAGGTCAATATAAATGGACTAGAAATCGCATGTAAATGTTCTAACAAGATAGAAACAAAGACCACTACAGGAAAAGTTTCTATCTTAAACAGAAATGGAACCCAAGGACATATAGAAAAATACTATATAGTAAAAGATAGAGAAGAC